>BOSO01005404.1:92235-111565 GCA_018403395.1 Gorsachius goisagi
ACTTGGCTCTTGGAAGGGAGAATGGATTAACTTTGCTTCCCAGGATGGAAAAAACCCTGCCACCCAGACCTTTGCCATACGTGCATGACTTTAGGCACCCTTACAAGAGCATCCCTGCAAGGGAGATGTAGCAAAACCCCCATCGCTGGAGACTTTATCCCAAATTTTCTTCCCCATCCCCAAGGCACCTCCACTCTCTTTCTGCAGATGATTTATTTTAGTCGCTGTAGCGATTCCCTCCCCGAAACCAAAAAGCCATCCTCTCCCATCTGGTTTGGGTTAGGCGTCTGTCTGCCGAGTGCATCGCTGGGGGGGGCTGCGAGTTCAGCCCCTCCTCGAGCGACGGGAGCCCGGGGTTGCCGGCGGGGGCTCGGCCCCAGCCGCTCGTGCCCCTCGCCGTGCCCCGTCCATCCCCGTGCAACAAGCTGCTGCCTCCAACATCTGCTTCCAATCGCTTCTTCGGCTGACCAGGGCTGGGAAAAGCCAAGCTTTCGCTGCAGTTTGGGGTCTTAAAGGTACCGTGTGCAGACAAATCCCACCCCCTGTGTCTGATACGGAGCCCTCCAGCCTAAAAACCCCCACTCCAGCAGGTTTTTGGTTTTATTTAATAGCAAAATGGGATATTTTTATTCCAGGCCAGCAAGACAGATTTGAGATTTTCTTTAAAAATTCCGCTTTTCTCCAGGTGTGCATCAGGACACACCACCAGCCCTGGCCTTCAGGCTCTGTGGCAGAGGAGTGGTGCGTGTGCCCCTGCAGGATTTGTGCCTTTGCAATTCTTTAGGGACAGATCTTTGAGCCTTTGAATTCCTGCCCAATGTCACGACAGCCCCTTCGTGCTCAGCCCATCCTCAACGTGGAGCTGAGATCTAATGCGACGAAAGCAGCCAGCTGGCTGGAAACCCTTTCCAGGCCAGTCACAAGAGGGAGACAAAAAGCCAACAGCAGCCACAGATTTGGGCTGGAGACCTGGTTTTGGGGGGCAAAAAAAGGAAATGTTGCATTTCTGTGATGAGAAGCACAATGTTTCAGCTCTTCTTGTATTGGGGGTTGAGTAGGGAAATGGCATGGACTGAGAGAGGCCCTGGAATTCAATATTCCTTTTCCTAATGGATTGAAGTAATGGATCAAACTCGATTTTTTTCTCTTGGTGAATTTAATCCTTTACCTGAGCAACCCATGAGCCTGACCCAAGTGTCAGAAGTGCAAGGAGGGAGACAGAGATCCTTTTTTTTCCACGCATGAAATACACTTGGCCTTTGTTCAAGTGAATTTACGCGTCTCTACAAAAAGCAGGTGACTGCGTCAGGGTTGCACCCCTGCACCTCTCCTGCACCCAGTGATGCTCAGCAGCACCCAGCACCCTCCTCCAGCGAGGAAAGCGGTTCCTGGCCCGGATCCCATTTCACGGTGCAGCATCGGTGCGTCCAAAACCACTGCCGCCCCGTCCTCTTCGAGCACTAAAAGCTGGAGAGAGCATAAAAGAGCCGTCTTTAAAACACTCAAGATGTACTCAAAGTGTGGCTGCAACGAGCTGTGAAATCTCAGGGCAGCGCCAGGGCTGGGAAAGAGAAGGGGAAAATCTCTTCCAGAGGTTCAGAGGGCCCAAACCTTGCATTTTCATGGCAAAAAATAAAGCAGAGAGTGACTCCGCAGCAGGAAAGCTCTTCCTTCCCCCCACCATGAGCAGGATTAAGCCCTGGAGAAACCTTCTGGTGGGGCCGGTTGCTAAAATTAGCCTGGAGAAAGCTTGGGAGGTGGGAGAGTGAGAAAGCATCTGTGTTGCTGGAAGAGGCTGAGCCCACTGCGGGCTTCGTGTGCAGGGTCCAAGAAGGGCTCAAGCCATTTGGGATGACAAATTTTGCTTTATTTGCCCCCAAACTGAAATGCCGGCAGACGGCCTGTCCTACCCACTGCCTGCCTGCCCAGCCGGCGGGGAGAATTACCACCGATATTAATAGCTGCCCTTGATTTCAACTTGCTGACACCGTGAAGATGGTTTTAATTAAAACTCGTTAGCAGCAACCTGTTCCTGAAAATGAGCGAGGCTAACCCAATTATGGAGCTGGTTCCTTGACGATGCTGCTCTTCCCAGAAACCTGTCCTGGGCACACGTGTAAATCCTCACCCCCCTGCTCCTATTCCCAGCGCTAAGGAGGGTGGAAATCCCAAAAGGAAAGGCAAAAATGTGGGGTGCCGCATGGCTTGGGGTGCTGGAGCGCAGGGAGGGATGATGCTGTCACATCCAGAGGACGACCATCCCCGTGGGACCGGTCCTCCTTGGAGACCTGTGGCCTGTGCAGAGCAGTGATTTGAGCTCTGCAGGCAGTTTGGGGAGTGGAAGGGCTATTTTGGGTAAAAAGTTGAGCTTATCTCCTAGGCATGACCTTGAGCCTGGGCTGGTAAGCTCAGCTCTGGTGCTAGATGGGACCTCCTCCGTGCAAAGCTTTCCTTTGAGCAGGGGCAGGGGGAGGCTGTCAGGAAACAGCATCAGAGCTGAGACGCCCTTCAGGGAACGGGAAACCCCACCGAGAGCTTCACCGGCTGGAAAAAGCGATCCCAGCACGCGTGTCAGCTCCATCCGCAAGGTGAGCAGGTCCCTGGCGCCGGGGGGGGGGGGGCCGAGCATCCTCAGTAATCCCAATGCCAGGCTTTTTGGGTGCCTCCTCCCCGTCCCTGCTTCATGCTGGAGCCGTGGGCATGGAGCAAAAATTATGAATGGCTCCTTCTCCCCCCCCACCCCAGCCCCTTTCACTTCTGCTTCGCCAGCCCCCACCAGCAGATGTTTCCCATTACCATAAAAGCTGACAAGGTGCAGGGCTGGAGCGGAGCCTCCTTTGGCAGGTAATTTTGACGAGAGGCAGAGGGCCGGGGCCGGGTGTCTCTGATGGGTTTCCGGGGCTGTTATCAGCCCGCCGTGACCCCCCTCCCGTCTGCGGACCCGCTCGCTTCGCCCGGGGGAGGCACCGCGGCGGCTGGGCAACGCCGGCTCTTTCCTCGCTCGGGAATGGGGATGGGGCAACCCCACCAAGCAGCTCAGGCCCGCAGGATTTCTCCAAACACCATTGCTTTTCGATACAATCCCCACCAGTGAGCGTTTCACCTGTCTTCAGGAAATTTATCTCCGACGCACCCGGCTCGGACACATTTACAACCTTTTATCTGCCGGCAGCAGGAATAACACAGCTGTGTGCTGGCGATGGATAATCCGCTCAGGCCTTCAGCCACTCCGGCATTCCTTGCCGTGCCAAAAATCTGGACCCCGTGCCCTCTCCCCTTGGCCACGCACAGCATCCTCACCCACACCGAGGGATTGCTGGCGAGCGGGTGCTGCCGTGGTTGGGGCGGGATGCGCAGCATTCCAGCTTTTCCTCAGTAAGCGCATCTGTTCGTGCAGGAGGTCAGCTTAGGCTGCGAGGCCAGCCAAGGCTTATAAGGATTCAATATATTTATTAAATAAAGCAAATACATACTCCGTCTTCTGGGTGCCTGTTGATTCGCTTCCACGGTCCTGGGTGAAAGCAGCACCGTCGCTTGCAACACAACCAGCGCCCCTGTGCCCGCAGTCGAATTAATAACGTCCGTCCCACTCAGACCCATTCAACATCATTTTATAACTCTGCCCAAGGACATGATTAAAGTCACAGTGGCTGGAAAATGCACCGTGCCACGGGGGAGAAGGACTCCCTGGTGGGGTAGGGGGGCAGCAAATGCCATTTGTCTTCACCCTGCTTGGAGCAGGCTGTAAGAAGCTGGTGTCTTGCTTTTAACTGAGTTTGGGGTACACGAGCATGCGTGTGATGGCTCTGGGATGGTTCAAAGCTGGGGATCCTGAGTCCGAAAAGACGTCGTCCTCCCTGGCTTGACTTGGCAGGGGTCTTCATCCTCCCTTCCTCCTCCTCAGCCGTTGCTTCAGCTGAGCTCATGACCATTTGCTCTCCCTAGAAACTCTGTGGTCGGCCTCATTTGGTTTGTCCAAGCTGGCTTATCCATTTCAATTGTCCTTCGTTAGCCAGTAATCATATAATTGCCTTCCCTTTAACTTCAGCGCAGGCTGTGCAAGCAGCTCCCCGATACGCTGCATGTTCCCCACCGCCAGCCTCATTAGCAGGGAGATGCCATCCTTCTCTAATGAACTTTCCAGCTCTGGCCACCCTGCCTGGACCCTGCATCCTCTTCCAGCACCCAACCAGTAAAGCCCAGATGATGCAGGGGCAGATTTTGGGTTGCAGAGGGATTGCCCGGCTCAGCGATGGAGGGGTTAATGCTCTCGCTTTCTTTTCTCCAAGGATTTGTGTCCTGCTCCTCCCTGCCACACAAGCTCAGGTCTCCGCTGAAATCCTGTTTGCATTTTGCTAATAAAACCCACCGGTCCCCGTCCTGCTTAACATCAGCCAGACCCCATTTCCACGTGCCTGACAGCTTCCAGGGCCGGGCGATACCTGGGTGTTCATGGGAGGGAGGAGAGCTCCCACAGCAAGCTCCGGGCTCCTTTTTTTTCCAGATTTGCTTAATTTTTCCTGGCAATTCTGCCTCAAATTGCAAGGATGCTTGTCCAGAGCCTGCCTGGAAACACAGCGCTCCGGAGCATCTCCCTTCACCACCAGCACAACCTGGGTCTTGGATCCAAAAGCATCTTCTCCCACCTCTCACCCCACTGGCAAATACCTCCCTGCAGCTCAGCACCAAGAAGTAGGAAGATTTGGGGGTCAATTGCCTCTTTATGGCCATTTTAAGGAAAACAGCCGATTAAAATCACATCGAGCTGGAAGGATCGAGTCCAAGTGCAACATCTGAACGGGGACTTTTGCACTGAACCCTCTTTATGTGGCTGCTGTGACCTGTCGCTGTGCTGGAGGTTTTTCATACCGGCGTTCATCGAGTGTTGGGTTTAATTATGGGGACAGGGGTGGGTTTTTATCCTAGGATTTATCTGCTTCTCACTAAATAGTTTTACAGGGAGATCTAAACCCTGCAAAAATGGGGTGAGCTTCTCCCTCTCACCTCCACCGAGGTAGAAAAGAGGAGTTTAAATGCTTGGGGTCTGGCCAAGGACAGAGAGATGGAAAAAGCCAACCAAGCCCAAGGTGAATTTGTTCTCAGGAGGTGCTGAGCAAGATGCTGTCCTGCCCTCACCCTGTCCCTGCATCCCTGTCCTGGGGCAGACTGATGGCTCAGGAGCTCTTTCAGAGCTAAAATTGCTCCCAAAGCCTGGAAAGCATCACTCTGTCTGGACCCAAAGTGGCTCTGAAGGTAGAATTGTGTAGGAATCAGCTCTAGGGAGGTGTTTGTCCTGATTTGTGTATTATTAACAGCAACACCCTACCAGCCCGTGCTCCAGCAGACTATTACAGAGCCAAACTCAATGCCCTGTATATTTTGTGCATGAATTTTTAGGCGTATCTTTTCCAGAGGCACTGCTTTTTCCAAAACCAGGACCACTTTCCAGTGCTCCCCCACCTCTTTGCAGGAGCATCGTCCTAGCTACATCCTCATGGATGTGCAACAAGCTGAGCCCTCACTGATTTTCGGGGGGGTGGAGGATGCACAGGGGTCCCAGGACGACGTGGGATTTGGTCCTTAGGGAAAATCCCCACTGTCCCACAAGAAGTTTGACTCCAGCGGAGGTCTTGGTTTTGAGAAGCACTTCAGGATGAAAGCAGTGATAGAAGTGTCAAATATTATGCTAAATCGCTCTGCGAGAACTCCTGGATGTTTTAGGAGCGCTGCCAGGTGGCGAGCTGAATAAAGCCAAACTCTCCCAGTTTATTTATTTTTTGAAGGCTTAATGTTGTTTAAACAGAAAGGTCAGAGCAGATAACAAGGCTGGGAGCCCAAGTGCCCGATTCCCATCCTCTGCACATCGAGCGATGCACACGAAGCAGTGCAAAGCTGGTACCCCCAAAAACCAGGGCAAGAGTAGAAAATTTGGGGTCTGTCCAGCATGTTATCCGTGATGTGTAAGCACAGAGGGTCTTGTGTTGCCCATGACCTGCCAGCTGTAGTCCCGTGGCCCTGAGATGCACCCTGAGTAGCTCAGGAGCCCCCAGCCTGCTCCTGCTACCTTGGGCCACCTCAAGTCCCGCCAGTGGGGTACAGAGATGTAGCTTGGGGGACCCAGGGGACCCAGAAGCAGCCAAGCCAGGCTGAGGTCGTGCTTACAAAGCTCCCTCCTGTCATTTACTGATCCTAATCAGGCTGCAATAAAACCTGTGATTGCACATCTCATAAGCGAGATCACAGGGAGAACAGGAAATGAGCTAAGTTAATCAAATTAGATGAAAGACAAGGAAAAAGGAGGCTGAAAATCCCATCTGGGGAACAATTTTATTAGCGCTTTGCACTCCTGTAGAACATTTTTGATGGGGAGCGCCGGAGCATTAATTCATCCAGGCAGTGCCACTCGGCAGCCGCACTAAGGCAACCAGATGAAGGTGAACATCGTTTCCACCACCACCAAAGTCCTGCTGCTTTGGGCTGTATGAGAGAAAATTGAGACATATTTCTCATTACAATGTTCTCCCTTTGCTAAAATTCAAATAAACCTGCTCGTCTCTTCCTTTAGACATGAAGGAGTCCTTGTCCTGCTTTTGCTCTTTGCTTGTCCCGCGGTGTTCGGCATGATGGTGAGGATTCAAGACCTCTCCTCTCCCTGCTCTGGGTTACAGAAATGTAAATGAAATGAGCAGGACACATCTTCCTGTCTTGATCTCACATTTGGTCCCTTCTTCTTGCCTTTCGCTGGATTTCCTTAACAGAAGGAATGAATATTTCATTGCATTCCTTCTGGCATTGACTTCTCTTGCAAGTCACCACAAAAGCCTGGCAAAAATAGAGAAGATGAATGCAAAGTATTGTGCATGCATCATATTAATCCCATAGCTTTCAGACCACCCAGCAATACAGAAAGCTGGCTTGGTACTCGATGGGGATTTTACCTTTCCCACTCTTATCTGTTTTGGGGTCCTGCTGCCCCGTACAGGCTCATTTGCGGTCAGTGGGTGACACCGAGTTTGACAGAGCTGGGTTCTCATGGAGGCCTCCCATAGCTTTGCAGATGCAATGTCCAGGCCATATTCAGCAGCTTCTGGAGGAGACATCTCAAGGAAACATCTGCTCTTTTGGCATTTGGAAAGCTGGATGTTCATCATCTTGAGGACCAGAGGAGAGTCAAGCAAGGTGGTGATGGTTTGAAGCCAGGCCAGGACGTGCTGGTCCCATCTCTAAGCAAATAAAAGACAAAAGTCTTGGAATATCTGTGCCCTTATGTAAACCATATTTCTCCCACCCCTGTACCATGAGGGAGACAAAGTCAGGCTAAGGAAGGAGAGCTCTTTGGAACAGATTCCCATCTGCAACTTCATTAATGCATCCAAGTTCATGTGTTAAGATCCAGGGATCCAGAGCCCCAGGTGAGCCCTTTGGCATCATTTTTGGTAGCGATGGGGCTTGGATTTCATCCTGTTGCAATCCCAACCAGAGCTCAGGTTAAACACATCAGCAGGGCAGGGGCAGAGGAGCCAACACTGCTCCCAGGCTTACATTCCCAGGAGATCTGTGCGGAATCCAGCTCGACAAACATTGCAAAGCAAGCGGGATTTAACGAAGCCTTGACCACCTTCCAACCCCACACAAGAGCTCCTGTGTTTTAGCCCACCATGAACCCACCCTGACCAGGCTTTTAGCCCCCTTGACCTGCCTTAGCCCCATTTCCCTCTGTGTGCAAAGAGGGGGAAAGACTTTGACTTGCAAATATTGTTTCGGTTCCTCATCGAGGACGGGGCATTTTGAGCAGCGTTGTGTTTCACCGGGGTTTCTCCACCATCCACTGCAACCTCCATTCCCGCCTGTGTTGGGCTTGCACACAAAGAGATGCCACCTGCCCACTTTTGGGGATGCAGCGGTGATGTCTGGGTTGCAGTATACTGCATGGCCACGTTCCTTCCAATGACTTGCCATGACCTTGGTCTCCAAATATCTACATCAAACATCCCCATCGCCACCGCCCAGCTGCCGCGGCACTTCAGTCTCGATATGTTACCTGTTATGGGCATTTTTAGGGGCAGAAATCCACACCCACTGTGTACTGAGTAACCTGGCGGAGGGTTTTTTTTAACCTTCTTTTGTGTGTGGCATCTTATTCTTTAAAAAGACAAACCCAAACTTTGTCAGAAAGTGCTCGTTTTGTCACAACTGAAAGCGTTTGCAGGAAAGGGCTTTCAAACGAGCTTCCTGTTTCAAAAAGAAAATAAAAAAAAATGCTTTTAGAATGTCCTGAAATTGTCAAAAACATCCTGTTTTGACATTCAAAGAAAATTTGTCTTTTGGCTGGCAGCGAGTTTGTTAAAAACTAATAATTTTCAGAACGAGCGGGAGGAAATAAACCCCATCACCCCACCCCAAACCAAAGTATGCTTCAAAGCAACTGGGTGAGCCCAATCCAAAGCTTGTGCTTTTTGATTTATGGGTGTTGAAATGGAGCCTGCTCACTTTAGGAAGCGACAAGGTGTTGGGTGTCTCAAAATGCGGGGGGAAAAAAAAAAAATCCCGTCGTGGTTGGGTCGCGTGGTTGACCACCTGATAGTGCTGGGATCTGGGTTTATGGAGGAAAAATCCAGTAATAACAGCATCTGCTACCTGCAGGTCCCAGTTAGCCATGGGATAGTGCTTTATGCTTGGAAATCAGTGCAATTCTGCTTTTTAGGAAATAGAGAAGAGTTGGGAAGAGGAGTTTTTAGGAGCTCGCATATGGGTTTGATGTACCTAACGCCGCCAGGGCTTTTACTCCTGGGAGCTGCTTGTCACCCTGAAAGCATCTCTGGGCTGTTGAAAACCGAGAGTGCCTTTGGCTCATCATGAATCTGCCAAGTTTTTACACCCACCTTAAATCTGGGTGCTCACGGCACCCATTTCACAGCCTGGCTGTCAGAGATGTGGTCCCAAGGCTGTCGAGCCCGGGATGTCAGCAACCATCCATGAGGTTTGGGCCAAACCACAGGAGTGAAAGCATCAGCCAGGAGCCAAACAAAGGGCACTTCAGGTCAAAGCAAACGGAATCGGTGTTATGTGCCAAATTAATTTATTTCCTGAAAGTGAGCAAATGGTTCTTTTGACTTTCAAGAGGAGCTTTTTGGTAAAGGACTAAACACTGCTGTGCTGGTTCCATTTTTAAGACTCAAATATCCTTGAAAAGTAAAAAAACCACAACCCTAGCACCCAAACATCCTTTTGGAAAATGGGAAGATGG
Source organism: Gorsachius goisagi (assembly GCA_018403395.1). Classification (NCBI taxonomy): domain Eukaryota; kingdom Metazoa; phylum Chordata; class Aves; order Pelecaniformes; family Ardeidae; genus Gorsachius; species Gorsachius goisagi. Next base: position 101,483 of record BOSO01005404.1, read on the forward strand.
AGAATGGCTTGTCTGGACCTTTTTTTTTTTGCCAGATTTTGTCAAAATTGTTCAGTCTGAGCCGGTGAACAGTCCCCTTCCCACACCCCCCCAGCCTCCTCAAATTCTGCAGGATTTTAGCAAATCTGAGCTCCTTACAAACACAGCAAACCCTGCAGCACCATCCCCGCTGGCTTTGAAATGCCTCCGTGGCACTTTGCGATGGCACTTTTTGGTGGCAAAATGGGATGCTAACAGTTAAGGAATGTAATGATTTATACGCCCTGACATACTAAATTCATTAAGAAACAGCGGACAAAATGCAAATACCGGGCTGGGAAAGGAGAACACGTCGCTAACCGGATTTCAGATGATGAATAACTAAGTTCCCATGTGATGAAAAAGCAAAGCTATGAAAGGTGTCTGCAGTCACAAAACAAAGTCTATTAAGCCTACTTGTTCTGGATAGTATTGAACAAAGCTCGGGAGAAAAATTGGATAAAATAAATGCTTTTGATTTTCTAATGTGTTTTGAGCTAAGGCCAAGGCCTCAGATGGTTTTCCTAAGAATTACGCTCGGTTGTTTGCAGGGAAATAGCTCTTTACACTCGAACAATCTCTGGAGCTGGTGAAATGCGTCCCAGCTGTGGGCTGTTGAATTCAGATGTCACTTTGGTCTACGCAAAGCCTTCCTCCTTCGCAGATGCACATGGCTTTAGTCTTCAGAGCGCTTAATATTAAGCAACAGCTCTAAAAAGCGTGGGTTAGGCGCTGCGTAAAGCCAAAGTCCTCTCTTAGAAGCATAGAGCTATAGGAACTCCAGTAGTTCCTATAACCTGTAGGGGCCGTGCAACCTGTGAGCATCTACCCGTGCAGTAGGAGCGGCGGGGGGGGACGACCAGGAGGATGCTGTGAAGCCACCTTGCAGAAGTGCGAAGCTGCTGTCAGAAAATGGGGGCAAACCAGCTGGTTTTGGGTGCCCTGGGGACATGAGCGTAGGTATCTCTGCCCTTTAGGGGTGCCAGCTTTGATGCGGTGGGCTCAGCAGTGCTGCACCCCTCCTGGCAACCCCAAGTCTCATCTCCTCCAAGTTCTTTTGAAGCTTTGTTCTTCCCTCTCATTTCTTCTCCTGGTTTGTTTTTTTTTTTTTTGCCTTCTCTCGGGCCAAACCCTTTTGCCAACATGTTTCCTGCTTGCAAATGAGAGCAAAAAGGAGGTTTGGGGGAGAGGAGTGATCATATGGACATTTCTGGGCCTCTGATAAAGGGATGGGGGGTGCTGGCAGCTCTGTCAAACCACAGCTGATGGTTTTGTGATGTGGGCTGTGTAATGTCCCATCTGGGAGAGAGCCGAGTCCAAACTCACCCACTCACATATTTTCCAGAGATGTTTTACTGCACATATGTTCAGAGGACAGGAGAAACCTGTTAAAGAGATAACCTCGCCGCATCCCAACGCCATCCTCCTCTGAGGTCTGTTCCCTTTGCAGGATCCTTCTGCTGCTCTCAGCCCTGTGGCCAGGCAAGTCTTGCCAGAAAAAGAGAAGGGAAGGTGCTGGCTGGTGTCTGGCTCACGTTACCACCATGTCAAAGCCCTGAAGCCGCTTGAAGTCGGCCGTCTGGGGAGAGCAGTGGGGTGACACGAGGGCTCCATGCTGGGTGCAGCAAGTGGGTGCCTGCAGCAGGTCGTTGAGGGGGTGGCAATGCCATCCAGCGCAAGCTCTTTTCTAGTTCTGCCCTCTTCTATGGCTTTTGCAGGTTTTATACTCGTATCCTTGAGAAAATGGCATATGGGAAAGAAGAAAGGCTGTAAGGTAATGAAGGGCTCACAGCAATGCACCACCTCCATTTTGCATGGGGGAAATGGTCTATCGGTGGGCTCAGCCCATCGTGATGAGGCTGGATAACAAACAGATTATTATTAATTATCTGTCGGACCAACATCGCTCAGGTCTGGACTAAAACTTCCTTGCCGCAAATGCTATCCAAGCAGAACAAGAAACAACACCTATTCCCCCAAAGCCTTGGAAAACCCCTCCATTTTCTTGAGATCCTCAGCTGAGATTGATAAATCCCAATTTCCAGCAGCCTTTTGCCCCTGCATCCCTCCAGTTTGGCAATGTAGTGACTACCCCAGGACATGATAAGAGCCTGAAAATATTTAAGGAGGAGGGAAAGCATTGGGACGCTGCTGAGAGCAAGCTCTGTTGAACGTAGAGGGGATTGGAAGAGCCCCATGGGGAGAATGGGTATGGCAGGGCTGGCATCTCAGATAGTTGTGCCAAAGAGCTGCCATGGATATTTTCCTCCTTTCACACGGATATTTTGCCATGGATATTTTTCTCCTTTCACATGAAGACCTTGATGTGCATGGGTTTGCATGCTCTTCTGCAACCCCTTGGTGACCCAGCTGGTCTCTTCTGTCAGACATTTTTTAAGCTTTATGAGTTTAGGAGCTTTAGGAGTTTTAGGTTCAGAGCTAAAGCTTTCAGTAGACTCAAAATTTTCTTTTCAGAGAAGCTGAGTACCCAGCGAGGCAGGAAAGACGCAACAAATGCTTCAGCATGTGGATCCCACCAGGAGCCTGCTTCCATCCCAGGCCATGGGTAGTTGAGGTGGTGGCACCTGCCTTGGTCCCATCCAAGAGGTGTCACCCAGCGTGTGCTCAATGCAGGACGTGGGAATGGGTTGGAAATGGCCCTTGCTTGGCCTCGGGGGGGGGAGATGCAAGTGCTTGCTGCTTGGATAGCCCAGATGGAGCTGGGAAACAAGGGCTTGGCAAGCAATTTTATCATCTCTACTCATCTCAGGGGCCAGCTGCCAGACTGCTCAAAGGTCAGGGAGTTAGAGAGGGATGTTCGAGGAGTATCGTTTGCATCTCTCACTCTGTTATTATGGAAGAATGTTCCTGTTGGTCCGTTTCATTTTACACCAGGGTATAGCCTGGCTAGCCCAGAGCTGGCAGTGACCTCTTCTTGAAGCGCCAAGACTCTTTTGCACACACGCAATAAAATAAATCACTTGAGCTAGTCGCATTGCGACTTATTCTCTCTCACACCTCAGCACCAGCAGGCTGCAGCCAAAAAGCCACCGCGGTGGGGTGCTCAACCTGTCAGCCATTGGCCACCTGTGGGTTTTGTGCTTCCAAGGCTCGTGATTTCATAGCCTCTTTGCTCCAAACCATCAGAAGCCCCCTGTGCTCTTCCCTTGCTCTTGACTGATGTTAAATCACCCTGAGCTGATCTTTGCAAACAGAGGATCTGCGGAAGATGCAGGTAGAGTAAAAAGCTGGAGGTTGCTTAGACAAGAGGCTTGGATAACAGGGTTAGGAGCAAGCTCCAAGCCACCAGCTTTAGGGATATATTTGCACTTCAGGCCAAGCTTTAAGAGAATAATATCAGGCATGTATCAAGCCCTGGCTGCTCCCTCCTGTAACAAGGATCCATCGGGGAGCTGTCCCGAAGTACTTGATGGGAATTTGCTGATGGGAATCCAAATAAGAGCCTTTGCAGGGTTAAAAAAGCCAGGGTTTGTTGATGAGGATGAGCAGAGAGGTTTGCCAGGTGACCCTGGTGGTACTCCCTCCAGCCAGGGACACCCAGGCAGGTCAGGGCAGAGGCACCCAGCCAGCACAGCCGGTCCCTTTCCAAACTTCATTTGGACCCCGTAGGTGTATGTGCTCACATTTATTATGCACTGGGTTGGGAAGCAGCAGCAGTTTTGCTGTTTGCTTCTTCTGCTGTCAGGACTGCGACCTTGCAGCCTGCCCAGCTACCCCCAGCAGTGATGCTCGAGGGAAGGACCAGGGCTCCACAAAGCCCAGCTCAGTGAGTTAAACTGTGCTGACCACCAGTGACAGATCATATCTACCCTAAGGAGATGTTGTTAATTACTTTAATCAACGAGCAGAGGAGCAAATTCCTCATGGGCACTGGTAATGCAGCCGGGACCCACCAGGGCTCACAGGCATTTGGATGCCCTGGCGTTATGTGGCTGCAGGAGAAAATAATACCGGTGGAAAAAAACATGGAGTTTTCCTGAAACTGTTCTTTTTGATCATGATAGCTTCAAGGATACAATAATACAAGACAGGATGTGATGTGCTGAGGGACTGAGTCCCATCCTTGCTATCGTGGGCAAATCCAATACATAATAAACTTAGCATGATCCACATAGCCAGTACATAAAGCTCCTGATTTCCCATCCCAGGGCCAGATGCTTCCCCATTTTGCCATGATAGCACATTTGAGCTGCTTCCCTTCACTTACCACTCATAAGCTCCCTGACCCACCCTTGCATTAACCCAGTTCAGCAGGAGCTTAGCACCCCCCATCCACCTTTGTGCTAGCATCCCAAAGGCCCGCATCTCAAATAACTCCTTGGCTGGCTTTGGAAATCCCATCAATCCTTATTTTTTGGAGCACCGTACCAAACATCCAACCTCAGATATTTCTGGCTTGCTGGAAGAGGAGCAAGAGCACCCATTAATAAAATGGCTTCACTGCTTTTTCAACAACATCACTACGAGTTAGCAGAACATTTTCACATCTTGTGCTGCAGAGAGCAGGGACTTTCTGCAGAGGAAGGCAGTGTCCTTGGACGTGCAGATGTTCTGGGGCTCTCTGCTATGCTAATAGTGCATGAAAGCGGCTTATTAGCATGTAGTGGACAACTGCAAATCTGGGATTTGTTCACTTAGCCGCCTCTTAATGCATAGGTATCTTGGTTTGTGAGTTTGCATTAGGCATTCTTTGCATGCGCCTTGAATATGTGCAGAAATGTGCTCATGCGGGCTTTGATGTCTGCAATATTTAACATCATCTGTTTCCCGACCAACTTGTCTCCCGAGCTCAGGATTTCATTTGGGGATACTTCTGCCCGATGCCTACTTTCTTCTGACTTTGTGCAACATCTGGGGAGTTTAACACGTGCTCAGGAGGGCAGCACGCTATTAATTGGACATTAAGTGGTGGACCATGTCTGAGGCCATTGCACATTGTATTAATTACTGAGTGGCTAATAACAACCTTCTGCCCCTGGTATTTATAGAATAATAAAATCTGTCCATGACACTGGCCTCACATCTGGTGAAACTGGCAAACACATTTTCATTTACCTCCCTTTCTCGAGCGTGCTAATAGCTTTCAGATTTCCAGGGGGACAACTGGAGATCTTAGAGTCTTACAGACACATTGCTAATAGCTCCAGAGAGAAGGGTGAGCTGAGATTTGCACTTCAAACAGGACCGAACCCCTCTAGTCCTCCTCTTGTCCAACGTGGCATCATGGCTCCGGGATAAAAAGCTGGGACTTTGGTGTGCTTCACTGGACGAGCTGGTTACAAACACCGCAGCTCGTTGTGTTGTTTCACAAAATAAAAGCAACCCTGTAACTATCAGTATTTATAACACCTATGGGAGGGATGCTGAGAGCCATCTCCGTAGGTGCTGGGAATGGGTGGCGTGGGTCGATATAAGGCAGATATTGCCCCTTTCATCTGTAAGGAAGATTTGAGAGGAGAAGTGCTTCCAGAAAGGGCTAAAAGGGGATGCTATGCTATTTAGGAGAGAGCTTCTTGCTTTAGGAAAAGCTGCACCTTGTAAGGGACTGCTCTAACCTACGAGAAGCAGAATTAGGGGTGGCCCCAGGGATGCTGAAGGGCTGCCCTGCAAGAGGAGGGGAGCAGGGCCAGGGCAGGCTGCTGAGCTTGGGCATCTTGTCTGCTCCAAAAGAGAGACCCAAGAAGGACCTGTAGTGGGGAAACTCAATCTACCCTCTTCTATTCTTGAAATTAGTTGTTGCAGATAAAGGCAGTCTCCTCGAGTATATTCCTGGCTAAAGCAACCTTGAAACCTCACCTGAAAGCAACTGCTGAGGCTTTTCTCCCATGACCAGCGTGCTGCTTTCCTCCTGTGTTGGTTTTTAAAGGCTGTTGGCAAATCCCAAAGAAGTGGGCATCTCTGTGCTAGTGGCAGACTGGGGAAAATTGTTCCAGGGATGCCTTGGTGGTGTCTTTAACCCAAATAAGTAGGGACCACTTATGGGGAGGTAGGCACAGGGAATATGATGTTATCAGGTCAAATATTACAAACTGCCTGGACCAGTTTTGTCCTGGGGTTGATGCTATCTTGCAGAAGCTCCGAGGAAATGGCAGTCCCTGGGGCGGTGCATCATTTGCCGCAATTTTCTGTTGTAGTTGCATTCCTCCAGGCAGTTCTGCTGGTTCAGAGAGCCTGAACTGCCGCTCTCCAGGCCCATGCTCCCAAATAACCTGAAAGCAATGGGGTTGGAGGACAGTGGTACAATTACAGGACATTTGCCTATACCTCTGCAAGGGCTTAGTTGGCCAAAGGGTTGTTCTTCCCTAAAGCTTTTGGGGAAACCCTACTGTATGATTTGGTCTTGTACTTGTAGGAGCAGCAGGGAATAGGTTAAGGATGGAGAGTTCATAAACAGGCAACAAAACTCCTCATTACCCAGGAGATTGCTAATAATGGCCGATCTGTCCAAGCTGCTCCACGCACGTAGCTGGGAGGATGCATCCTGCCGTCTTGCCCCCTCTCCTCCCTCAGACAACGGCTGTTCTCCGAGATAGAGCCCCAGTTTGTCTCCGTTAGAGCTCCGGAGGAAGTTATATCACCCTCCAGGAATTGCTCAGCGAATGCGATGCGCTGAAGGTATGTGCCACTCGTAATCGTCTTTGGCAGTGGGCCAGCGTCCCGCTCCCTGCGCCATCAAAGCCGCTCTGTCTTATCGCCAGTCGAGAGGGCATGATGTCATTCAGACACCAAAGCGGGAGCCACCGGAAAATCGAGCGTTTCTATAATCCCCTCGTCTCTCAGTCGAACGCCAGCGGTTCCTAGCAAAAGGCTTCCCATGGCCCTTCATAGGGTCTTATTATTGGTGAAGTGGCCAGAAATAGCCTCCCTCTTGCTGCTCGTAAGCACGAAGGTCACGGACATTGGGAAGGGGAACAGCTCCCAACGAGCCCTGGGTTTCCCTGGGATGGCATGTGCTGCAATCAGTCTTGGGTTTTCCTTGAAGTCTTGAGCGATCACCTGGAGGAAGTGGTGCTTTACATTGCAAAGTGTCCAAAATAAGACAAAAAGCCTTCTGAAAATGTACCATGGTCCATCCCGTGGTGCCAGGGGGCTGCGTGATGGCTCTCCTCCCTTGTGCCTTGGCCTGATGAGAACTTTATTTTGGCTTGCAGGAGGCTCATGAGCTTGAAAACCACCAAGGAAGACCATAGTACGCTGCAGAAGGTGGCCAACTTCTTCTTGACCACTGAAATGATGGCTTTTGGGGGATACCGAAACACCTTCTGGCCACCTCTAAGCATCTCACGCGTTCATGCCCCATACCCTGGTAAGCAGGAGGATGAGGATCCCATGGGGCATCAGGGAGCACTTTACACCAACGCTGGTCCTTTGCAGCTTCCTGTCTAAAATCCCCTTTCATCTGATCCCTTCCCTAATGCCTTCCCCCCCCCACCACCCCCCCCCCCACTTGTCACCACTTCTTCTCCCAGCTCTGGAGACATCTGCTTTGCCTGTGTCCTCTAGAAATGCTGCGAGGAGGGCGAGCTCGTTGGGAGAAATGTCATAGTTCTCGCTGCCTTTAAACAATAACTTCTGAAAACATCTGAAACAGGCATAATTCTCCTTTTCAAGAGCCCTATCTGAGCAGCTCCCCAAATGCTTGGCTCTGGCTTCAAAGTTGGCGTTTAGCTATAAATAAATACCATTTCATTAAAAAAAAAAAAAAAAAAAGGAGAGAAATTAGCCAAAAAACCTTATACAAGCAGAAGCTTAACCAATGCCAGATAATGGGGCAATATGGATTTTTATTTTTATCCACATGGGCCCATGTGCTCTTTATCTCCCACTGTAATTTATCCTTATAAATTAGGTTCATGATATTAAAATAACATTATAGCCTCTACCTACCACAGAGAAAGGCAGTGGAGTTTCATCAAGTGCTTTGAGATCCTTAGATGAAAGGGACAACGACCTTGGCCAAAGAGCCAATTGCTAATAGTTAAGCGCAAGCAAGCGCTGCTGAGTAGGGAGAATGTATTTAAAGATGAACCTTAATTGGTCCTTAATTGGCAGATTTGTACCCATTAGGCTGATGTAAGATAACGAGAGTCTACAGTTACCGCTAGCATCTGTCCTGAAGCTGAGTTTTAGCCTCCATAACTATATGGTCAATCTTAGCACCTGGTGGTGTGGTCTCTGTTTCTCCCAGTGCCTTACTGGTGTGGTGCCTCTGCCCACTGAGGCACCTGGAAACTTATTCCCACCCCAAGGGCTCCCAGGGATTGTAGAAGCTGTACAAACCTTTCTCCGCCCTCTCTTGTATCACCTCTTCTCTTGTATCGTTTAAATTGTGCCCACCCAGGATCTTAAAGCACTACGGTGTTACGGAAGAAGTTCACTTCAGCTACCCACCATCCCCAAATGACCATCCAAGTTCTGTGGTTGGGAATTGTCCTCCACACCCATCCAAGGCAACCCTCTCGCCCATGTTTGTCTGGTCGTCCAGTGGGAACTTTCATGTTTTCTAAGCAAAAATCTCTTGGAGTTGGGCCAGGATAAACAGAAGCCCATGCTGCTGGGTCAGAAAAAAGAACAGACATTGCAAAGTCAAACCCTCAAAGCTACAAATGGCCACTGAGCCTGACTCTGTCACTTGAATTTCCTCTCCCCTAGGCTTTTCTGGCAGTCTGGGGCTACGTTTCCCTCCTGTTCAAGGAGTTTCTCGACTCATGCTCTGCTTTTGTGGAGGTGGCACCGGCAGCATTTGGTTTTTCTGCTCCACACACAAACTGAATTTACTGCTGCTTTCTCCGAGCCTAAATTTCCTCTAACATTAACATTCCTCAAGATCTTTATTGCAAAGGAGTGCTTGCTTCCTACTCTTTTCAACACAGACACGTTAGGCTGGGATTTTCCCTTCTCGATCATCTTTCTGATGTCATTGTCCAAGATGCAGCTTTAACTTTTACCCATCAATGGTGAGAATTCAGATTCAAATATAAAATGGAGGTTTCGTTGATGGATTTAAGTATAAAATGGATGTTTTGTTGATGGATTTAGCTATAAAATGGATGTTTCATTGATGGATTTAAATATAAAATGGATGTTTTGTTGATAGATTTACACTGCTTGACCCTATTGATTGACCCTGATGCTTGACCCTATTGGTTTCAACAGGGGAGCTGCAGACCTTTTGCTAGAAATACTCACACCTTCTTGTGGCAGTTGTGTTTTCCCATGATGATGTACAACCCAAGGAGGCTGGAGACCCCACACTTTACCCTTTCCATCTGGAGATAGGCGGCATATCGCTGCATGGTGCCATGTGAGCCTCCTGTTTCCAGCTCAGTCTCTGATCTCTTCCAAACCTGAGGAAGCCCTGGGGATTTTAACCCTCTCCAGATGCCCGCCTAAAACACATCCACCACTTTCTCCCATGTTGGCTCCTGAGGAAAGATATAAGTAGTTCCTAACTGCAAACACAGCTTGGGCTATTAATATCCAAACCACGGAGGTGTGAGTGATGTTCTCTAGAAGATGGGCTCTTTGCAAACATGCCCATCAGCAGTACATGTGCTTGCTGCCTAAAATAGGTGCCCTCTTTACCTTTCTTCCTCCTATTCCCCAAACTTTAGTGCATTATGGTACCGGAAAGACCAAGTATGGACTCTGCGGTGTGGTGCTCAAAGTCGCATCAACTGGGGTTTGAAAGAAGAGCCCCGGAAGAAGAGCATCGCTAGACAGTGGGGATTTCCAGTGACTCATATCTAGTACCAGAAATGCTTTAAGATGTTGAGGAAAAGGGAGACAAAGTGCACCGGGCTGGTTTTTACCTGCAGCCACCTGCTTATCAGAAGTGTCTACAGTAGTTTTTGGTTTTTCTCTGTAAAAAAGTGCTTTTTCTTCGAGTGCACCCCAGACGTGGCTGTGAAAACCCCGGGAGCTGCATAACATGCCTGCCCAAAGTGGGTCCTGATGTCAAAGGTTTGCTCAGAGTTTTGCCCCAAATATCTCAAGGGTGGGTGTCACCAGGATGGAGCCAGACTCTTTGCAGTGGTGCCCAGC
>BOSO01005404.1:111663-123951 GCA_018403395.1 Gorsachius goisagi
GGCCCTGCCAACCCCTGCCATGCTGGGATTCTGGGATTAAGCCTCTGCCTCCTGCAGCACCCCAAAGGAGAAACAAAAAAAAACCTAATGGGTCAAGATGGGCAAATAAATAGTCTGCATTCCCTCCTCTGCAGAGCAAGCATTTTTCATCTTTGCTTAAACCCCCCCGAGTCTCCCTTTCAGCAAAGTAATCATGTTTTCTTTACCAGAAAAATACAGTTCCCTCCATTTAATTTCATTAGAGCTGCCTTTGACCGTGGCCTTCAGACCTGGAAGATGAGTGCCACATGCCGTGCGTTGCTCCTAACCCCAGCAGCTCCCCTGCCTCCTTAGGGACTCTGTGCAGGACAGCACAAGATTAGTGCCTGAGAATGCCTTGTCCAGCGCAAGCTCATGGAGATAAGAGCTAAAAATATGTCTGCCTTGGGTATGTGCCTGCTTTCCTCTGCTGCCGGAGCTAATAATTTGATTTTTGCTGGACAGCAGTCTGTCAGCGCCACCTCTTGGTCTGTGGCCTGCAGGCTCCACTCATCCCACCACCATGGGCATCTCCATCCCACCACCATGGGCATCTCCACCCCGCCGCCAGGAGCATCCCAATCCCACCACCATGAGCATCCCAATCCCACCACCATGAGCATCCCAATCCCACCACCATGGGTATCCCAATGCCACCGCTGCAGGCATCCCTATCCCACTGCTGTGAGCACCCCCCCACCGCACGGATGCTTCCCGCCTCCCTCCTCAATGTGGTTTCCCCAGAGGGTTCAGGCTCAGGGTATGATAATATACCTGAGGTCTGCAAAGCATTAAAGCGAGGATATTTTCAGATAGATGAGCTCATCGGGGAAGCAGGCCAGACACATTTGTTACCGGGAGAGCAACTACTTCTTACCCTGACCCACTCCTAACTTGCTTTGTCTTTATGATTGTCTATCAGCACCTTCCTTACTCATTTGGAATAGTTGCTTAATTCCTGTCCCTGTCCACTTTCTCCCCTGCACCCTCAGCAGCTGCTGTAGGACCTGGCATGTCAGGGAGACAAGGACATTTTTCTCGAAAGAGTCTGTTCTCTCTTGATTCCACAACATTAAAAAATAACAGTTATTTCCAGGCAAATTGGTTCGCCTTGTCATCAGTGGAGATTTTGGCAAATACTGAAGATCTTTCTGGGTTTTCTGGTTTCTTTGCAGGAAAATACCCTATGAAAATTGACGGCCAGGCTGCTGTAGGGAAACAGAAAGTGCTCAGTGCAAGGAGGCTCTGCCTGGCATCGGTGATGTTTGGGCAGAGCTATTTTCCTGGAAGAACTGAGCAAGTCACTTTTGGTGCAGACACCCCAAAAGACACCCGAGTTTGAGCTCTTGGTAACATCTCATCCATGAGCTTGTGAAGCTTCTCCTCCCCACCAGGGTGTTGCTCCCAATAGATGCTCTATGCTCCCCATAGATTTCGGGAGAGGAAGAAAAGCTTGGATCCCCCAAAATGTTTGAGAAGCAAAGGCAATATTTGCAGCTCCTGGACTGCAGTGATGCCCAGAGGTGGAAGAAGGATGCAGACCCCTTTGGGTGACAGTTTCATGCCTCTGCAGCTATGGAGAATAATAAGATGAAAGCAAAAACGTTGCAAAAACCTGGCAAGCTGTGCTGAAACGTAGAAACTTTTCAATTTACCCCCAAGTTTATTATGTCCTTGAGCAGAGTAGGAAACCTCCCTAGGTCTGTGGGCTGTAGCTGATGGAAAGATGTACCACTTTCACCCATGAAATCCAGAGAAGAGGACAGCAGACATCAGCAAAGGCTCAGGGATGTAAAACTATCATGAAGATGGCTATGGGAATGGAAGAACTCCTTCCCCAAAGGGCTGTCAGGCACTGGAAGGGGCTGCCCAGGGAAGGGGTCGAGTCCCCATCCCTGGGGGGATTTAACAGCTGGGCAGAGGAGGTGCTGAGGGACAGGGTTTGGGTGTGGGATGGCAGGGATAGGGGAACGGTTGGGCTTGATGATCTTAAAGGGCTTTTCCAACCAAAACGATTCCATGATTCTATGATTAATTGCTCAGATTTTAAGTCACCCCAGTCTTTTTGGAGATTTCATTTCTTCCTTACTCTTTTCCCTTCCTTCATTCCTGCCTTCTGCATTTTTCTTTTCTCATTTTAGCAGGGACTGAACACGGCAAAGGGAGGAAAGGGGCAAGGGCAAAAAGCTAGTGGGGGTGCAGAGGTTAATTTTCTAATGAATTTGGCTAATGGGAAAGATGCCTTGGAGAAGATCGCTCGATGGCAATTTAAAGGCAATTTCAAAAGCCAATTAAAGCATTTTCCAACTCTTTCACCCGTGACTCTTTTAAATGCTTTTCCGAACTCTGCTTGCTTGAGTTTGGCTTTCATGGCAGGAAAATAGACTCAAAGGAGTGAGAGCACCAGGAAAGAGAGGCCATGCCCACCGATGCAACATGCGTTTCTTCCAGCAACTCATCCCCTACCTGCGGCCTTGCCAAAATAACCAAATAAATACAATATGCAGAAAATAGCGTTAAAGATCAAAGGGGACATCCTCTCTTCCTTCATAACCATCTCCTCTCCTCCTTGGTGGGACCCAAAGGATGGGATTATCCCATTTCAGCACAACTGAAGGTGTCGACATGTCCTGGAGGATGCACAAGGAGGGGGAAGAAGAAGTCAGCCGGCTCGTGGCTCTTCAACTTCCCTAAGCTTTCACTAAATGAACTTTCAACCAAACCTGGGGAACTGATGGAGCACGTGGAGGGATGTGGTGAGAAGGCTTTCCCTGCATGCATGCGGGACTAGCAGCTGAGCCTTTGGCGGTTTCACCTCCGCAGGGGAGGTTATGACTCCTCCCGCTTGTGCGAAGCTTCAGCCGCTTCATGCCCTGGTTATAAAAGTTACCAAACTCTTACAAATGGGACTCTGATGATTCAAGTCGCCAAAACACCGGCTGAGTTGAGGTTTTGAGAACTTATGCTTTACTCTTTGGGCTAGGAGGGCTGGGAAATGAGCCATAAACCCACCCACGTGCGTGCACACCCTGTATTCATTAAGTTTTTATATATATATATACACACACATATATCTCTCTCTTTTGTCTCTCACATCTGTGTGTGTAACTCCTGTTTCCTGGGCTTGTAACTGCACCTGAAGGTGTTTCTTACCACCATCCTCAAAAATAGACCACCTCTCTGAGCACCTGAGAAAACGAAAAGGAAAAGGCCTTTGAGATGGATGGATAGATGGATGGATGGATGGATGGATGGATGGATGCTGGAGCCATCTGCCTGCAGCCTGTGATGATGCAGCGGTGAAGCAAGGATTGACCCAAACAAACCTAGGAATCAAAGCTGCCTCCTGAGATCCTAAATGGGTCCGCTGGTGCCAAAAATCCACCTGTGCCGGCAAATTCCTGCCTGTCCTGCCTTGTTCCCCACAGCACCCTGACTCTATGCTTTCCAGGTGGCTTATAGATTCCAAAGGGAGGTTATGGCTTTACATGACCCTCAATGCCTTTAGTTTAATGCACATCTGACTTCAGGATAGGAATCAGTACGCTCTGCGATAGGAAGAATTGCAGTTTTTCTGGGATTTTAACTTTTTTTTCTTTTTAAAAAAACCCCCACATACTTGCCAAAATGCTTCTCTGGCAGATGGTGAACTCCTGTGCAAAGCACGTGTTTGGTGCTCAAGTATTTTTGGCAAATTGGGGTGGATTTGAAAGCCTGTGCACTGCTTCATTCTTTTCTCTTGGAAAGAGGAACAGGTCCAAAGCCGGCCAATTGAGCAGCTGCCTTTAGTAGTTATGACAGTTAATGTTTTTGACAGGGCAAAGCCATCTGGGTTAAAGAATACAGAAAACCTGCAGACAGAAATGAAGGGAAAAGGGTTTGGAGTAGAGACCCGGGCTTTTATAAAGCAATACCTGAGGTCAGCGGGGAGATCCTGCAGGACTGAAACGCTCTGAGCCAGCTCCCAGGAGATGTTAGCATTAAACATAAAAATTAGAAGATGATCAACAAGGTGCAGAAGGCTGGGGAGCTGCGGGAGCATCCCAGGAGGAATAAAGCAAAGGTTAAAAGCAAAAAGTGAGGGTTCATTTCAGGATGTGCCTAGAGCAGTAAGTTATATTTTGCATTCCCAAACCTGCAGGATGTTTTAAATCCAGGAGATGGGATAACATACTTTCTGATGACTTTGTATTCCTTCGTTTTGGAGCTTTAGGCTTGAGAGCAGGAGCTGTCTCTGGATGGCAGCTTGCGGTTTGCTGATCTGAGATCCAGAGCTCTCTGCATCCTCATCCTCTCAAATGTGTAGTTCATAACTGGGAGAATCCTCTTGAATATAGACTAGCAAAAAATTCTAATTAATTAGAAAATAAATGAGCAAGCCGTTTTGAACCAGCTGGAGACAGAGTCCCTTGTGTTACGAAGTCAGCACTTTCTCCCAGACTTCTACTTTAGGCTATTTTTAATTTGCAGTGGCACATATACTTTTATTCTTTTCCCGGTCGCAAAGACAATGTGTATGGATGGGGTCAGGTTCAAAAAGTGAGCGAAAGAGATTGTGGAAGGAAAAAAAAAGCCAGGAAGAGAGGAGGACCTCCAGAAACTGAACTCAGCACTGACCTGGAGCATGTCGCTAACCTTTTCTTCGCTTAATTTAGACCAAGCGTAGGTGTATTCTGGGGGAATGTTTGGATCCCTAATTACAAGTAATGATGTAAAAGGAAGTGCAGGCATAGTGAAAATGGATCAGAAAAGAATTAATTGACTAATACGGGTGTTCGGAGCGCGGACTTTAAGCTATTTCTGTCCCACCTTGGGCTGGAGTGACATCAGGGTCACTCCATGGGCTGTGCATGGGGCAGGGAGCAGACAGCCCCACTGCACCCTGTGCACCCCCGGTGCCAAAGCTGCTGGGTTGGTCTCATTCCCAGGTCAATTTTCCCTAAGGATTCAGTTCAACCTCTAGTCCTCAGACCCTCCAGCGAGCACTGGTAGGACAAAAAGTGAATTTCCTATAGAAAATGATGACTTTGCCCTCAGAAATGGTGAAAAGCCCAAGCCTGAGGCAATTCAGCAGCTACAAGTCGGGGTACCTCAGCGGGGTGCTGGCGGACCCACGCAGGAATAAATACCGGAGAATCATCGCTCCTAAAATAATCCTTTATTTGTTGGCTGCTCAACGCAACCGCTGACCTCAGAGCGCTAATAATCCTGAAGGGCTCTGGAGGCTTTTGAACATGTGCATTTTAATGTAATAAGCTTTGGCATCTAAAATGTTTTTTTCCCCTTTTGGCTTCTCCTTTGGGCTTGAAAACAACCGGGTCAGATCAGTCTTCGAGCCCAGGGACGAAGACAACCCTTGCTTTAATGCGCAGAATTATATCATCAGCGGCCAGAGGTCACATCCTGCTGTCTTCTTAAAGATAACTCCAGCCCCCTCTCCATTTCCCTGGTCCCTTATAAACCTGGCTCAACCCATACCCCGTAGCAGCAAAGACTACACAGCGCAACATCTTGGATTAGTTACGAGCTTTTCAGATGAGCTCCAACTCATATTTCATATCATTCCCCTCCAGCCATGAGATCTGAGTTTGTCACATTTACTGGAGGCTAAAGCACAAACATGTTTTATTCATTATCTGTCCTCTTCTCTGTGCAACAAGCACCTGCAAAACATTTCGGCTCTAGACCGGATCAACAAGGCTTCATTAGGCATGACACTTTCTCCCTGGCTTGGATGATGAAACTACATTTTATCCCTGCATTTCTAGGCTGTAAAATTGTCTGGAGATCATCACCTTGGAAGAAGGCAGGCTCCCAAGACCTCGCGACTGAGCTGGGGAAAAAAGGATTGAGGTAATTAGGCTGCCCAGATCATGGCGAGCCGAGGGACGGGGAGTTGTTTTAGCCTTGTAGCATCCAGAAGAAAGCACAGTCCCGCTTTATCACCAGGGGAATGGAGGAGCACAGCTTTTTCAGTGTCAAACAGGGCGTTTGCAAGCTTTTGGCAGCAGAGAGCCTCTATTTCTATCTTTATTTCAACCAGGAGTCGATAGTGGAGCAGAGGTTCAAAGCTCCTTGCCCGCTGCAACCCCAGCCTTTCCGTGTCGCCGACTCTTCGCTCTTGGCCAATAAATATTTATTGGATGCAAACCAGAAAACTTGACCGGGAGAGGCAGATAAGCCGTTTCCCCTGCAAAATTCAGCAGCTCGGCGTAAGCCTTGGAAATGAGGGAGGAATAAGTCCCTCCTCTGAATCAGGCACAGTTGAGGTTTAGGCGCCGCTTGTCAAGCTTAAATAATAAAAATATTCGTGAATGATCTCCAGTCCCACGATGTCTTGGGCAGAGTGTGCTCCTTGGACCACAAGCATCACATCTCTGCCTTTTGGCTGGTTTTTTGCCCACCAATTGCCTTGCCTAGACCCCACATCTGTCCCGGCCAGCCTGCCCTGGGGACTGCATTACTGCCAGCAAATCAGTTCCCAAATATTCCCAACTCATGGGCTTTTATTCCTTTACATGGATCGCATTTAATGCTGTGTTGTTCTTTGCTTGCTGCCCCGTGCATCTGGGCCCCAGGAGTCTTCGTTACGTTGCTTTCTGTTTAATTATCTTCATAAACCTTTTTTCCCCTCTTTCATTTCCCAGGTCTTTAATCACTTGTTTTCCTTCCGTCTCATCTTGAGTTTTCTAATGTGTAATAAAAATGCCAGCAAAATATTCACAAAGAAATGGTCTAGGATCCCTGAGATCCCACTGATGAGATACCCATTGCTATGTAATTAAAAGATACCACTAATAAAGCAAGATACTGTGACGAGCTAATGGCTGAGTGCTATTTGAGAGGGGCCAAGGAGGTGCAAAATCTGATTTCCGAAGCTCTTTGTATTTAATGTTATAACAGTTACTGGTTAAAGCAATTAAGCAAAACAGCAGGTAAAGACGTCCCGGTGCCACGTTGGTTGGTGGCAAAGCACTGGCATATATCGATACAGAAGTGAGCTTTGAAATATCAACATTTCACTTTTGGGGGTTAAAACCATTAAATAATTCCAAGAAGTGCTACAGGGCATAGCCAAAGGCCTTTAGTTAGAGGATGGAGTGTATCAGGGAGGCAAGGGCCAGGCTGCATGGATGCCTTTGGCAGCTGTAACCTCCCCATCTCACGGCCTTCCACTGCTTTTTTATTTCTCCATTTTCAACCCTCTGCCTGACAATTTTTTCCAGTAGTTCCCGATCCTTGTAGTGGCAGGGATTAAAGGCAAGAAAACTGTTGAATAATCTCTTTGAAAAATGCCACAAGATTTGTCACATCAATTATTCAGCATCCGGGTGCAACCGGCTCTGGATAGAAGATGCTGCCAACACAAATACCCTTTTCTGTGGAGTTTCAGAGCAGGGAACAACCATTGCAGGGGAAAAAAACCGCACACTTTGGCATTGTCCAAACATGCCTTTATGTTTTTCCTAATGCTGCCAGGAAAAATCATTGGTCAGATCCTGGCTGAGGAAAGAGGGGCAGAGATTTACCCACGCACCGGCAGAGGGGGAGGACGGATCAGGTAGCCAAAAGCTATTCCCCTCCACTTTGGGCAAGCATCATCCTCATTTCCAAATATGATGAGCAGAGAAGGACCACGGGAGGAGCTGGACCCATCCCTTTTCACCATGGCCTTGAGCCGGCGCAGTAAAGTGCGCATTTTTGCTGGAATTAGGTGAATTTTCAAGCCGGTGAGGAGGGGAAACAGCCTTTCATCCCTTCGCCAGCCTTCCTCATCGCTAACCTGCCTGCGCTTTTTCATTGTGCGGCTCCAAATGGTGTTTTGCCAGGTTAAATATCAGCTCAGCGGCCAGACCTCTGATTAGATGTGTCCCTGGGGCCATGGCTGAATTTTGCTTTTAACCCCTCGTTACTCCCTGCCCTTCCCTCCCCATCCCCTGGTGAGGCCTCCCTACCCTTTCCTGTTATTGTCCTGCCTGCTTCTGATAAGATTAAATACGTGCCCTTCAAAAAAAAGGCCTTTTTTTTTCCCTCCCTGTACCTTATTGTTCTTCAAAGAGATGGGGAAGACAAGATCCCGCTCCTAACTCCCGCTAAGAAAAGCCCGTGATCTATGAGGCTGAATAAATAACCCCGCGTCCCTGCGGTGCGTGAGAGCAGCGTTCTCCTCGGTAATTGAAACGCGTTCACGGAGAGACCTCGGCTTTTGGGTTTCCTAATTCAATGCCAGAGTTTTGAGGGACCTTTTTTTTCTTTCTACTTTTTCTTTCTTTTTTTTTTTTTTCCCTTTTCTATTTTTTCTTTCTAATTTTTATTTCTATTTTTTCTATTTTTTCTTTCTTTTCTCTATCTTTTCTTTCTATTTTTCTTTCTATTTTTCTATTATTCTTTTTTCTTTCTTTTTTCTTTCTTTTTTCCTTTCTTTTCTCTTTTTATTTTTTCTTTCTACTTTTTGTTTCTATTTTTTCTTTCTTTTCTCTCTTTTCTTTCTATTTTTCTTTCTATTATTCTTTCTATTTTTCTTTGTATTATTCTTTCTATTTTTCTATTATTCTTTTTTCTTTCTTTTTTCTTTCTTTTTTTCTTTCTTTTTTTTTCCTTCTATTTTTTCCCCTTCTTTCTTTTTCCCCTCCCTATGAAAAGTGAACCGATACTCAGCCTGCAAACTATTTGTTCTGCCAAGCCCTTTGATTCTGACGATGCTGAAGGTTTATGATGACTTGGAGGGGGATTGATTCTCTGTGCATTATGCTTTTTGCTCGAAGCTGTATCTGGAAAACACATACCTACAGCAAAAATATGGAGATGCTTTGCATTTTCACTAAAACATCCCTGACAGGGCTGGCTGTCAGAGAGGGAGAAAAAAAACCCCTTGAATGAGCCCCAGGTGACCCAAAAAGGATGAGAATTCGCTTTGGTTTAATATAAGGTTGACGGTGAAACATGGTTTTGTTTGCCAGGGCTTCGGGACCACTGTAGGGAAAGGGACGGCTTGGGCGGAGGTCCGAGGTTATTTATAGGGCTGTTTCCTACGGGCTTTGGTTGAGATGATGACATGGCTATGCCAAGTCAAGTAAGCACATTTACATCGGTTTATATATTTAAAAAAATAAGGTTTTCACTCTAAAAAGAGGAGACAGGTGCAGGCTGGGGTCTGGCAAATGTTATTTTCCCCGTTCTGCGGTGGAAAAGCCCAAAGCAGGGCAAGATCCTCGCCTTGGGCCAGCACTGCATCTCCTGTGTCCTGGTATAATCCAGGGAGCTGGGTCTCTTCACCAAGAAATGATAAAGAGCAACCCCCAGGTTTAATACTGGC
Organism: Gorsachius goisagi; assembly: GCA_018403395.1. Classification (NCBI taxonomy): domain Eukaryota; kingdom Metazoa; phylum Chordata; class Aves; order Pelecaniformes; family Ardeidae; genus Gorsachius; species Gorsachius goisagi. The sequence continues at coordinate 120,998 of BOSO01005404.1, forward strand.
ACATCACAGGACCCCCCAAATCTATTTTACGGGCATTTCTTCTCTTTCTGATACCCTCCGTGCAGGCAGGGAGTGGTGCTGGAAACTTTTCATTCCCAAAGCCCGGAGTCGGGGTGTGGAGTGGAAAAATGTCCCGATGCCAAGGATTTGGCATGCCAAGGGCCGGATCTGTCCCCGGTGTCCATTGGTACCATCATCATCAGAGGGGCCTTGAGGAAAGGGGTCAGGGTCCAGTCCTGCCATTCCCCCCCAGTCACTCCCCGAAAATGCCTGGTCTCCCCATGGATGGGGAGTAGTTTCCTTCTTAGCTTGGACAAGAGAAATTAGGGTGGAAAAATAACCCTCCGCTACGTTATCATTGAGCTGATGAGATAAAAAGCTCTTTTTCTTTCCTATTTTTCACCTCACCATCAATTCCAGCAGTTTGAAGAACAGCAAAGCTGCTTTGGCCTCATCCTGCCTCTCCATTTGGGAAGCATCCAAAATTTCTCAGCTGAGGCTTGATCACGCTTGCAGCCTTCGGTGGGTCCCGCCGGTCTCCACAGGGGACTTGGAGCATCCCCACTTCTTTCACCCTCAGATGGCAGGTCGTAATTTATCCTCAAATAATGCCTCGCAGAATAAATCTGAATGCATCCCGCTCCGAAGAGGCAGCCCAGCACGCCGTGCTGGATTGGAAATTACAATTACTGCCCCATAGGAAAGCCCAGCATTTATTGCAACCTTGCGCTGAGGAATGGGAAAAAGACCAAACCCAGCAAAGCTGTCCTTTGTGGAGCTAAATGCCTTCTTTTTTTTTTCTTTAAAATCACCAAACCGTTTCAAATTATGTTAATATTTATGGCTGCTCTTGCTGTGCGTGGTGTCCTGTAAGTAGAGGTACCGTATGGAAAGCATCTCCCTGGAGGCTTCCTGTCTGCTACCCTCCAAATCTTCCTTTCCCCCTTTTCAGAGGCTGGAAAATTTTTGCCTTCTCCAATACCTGCCCCAAAACACCATGAATTTTACAACAAGGGAAATTTCCTTTCTCGTAAGACAAAGGGCACAACCTCCTCCTCTTGCTGCTGCGTTAAAATACCCCCATTCTCCAATTAACCCATCTCTCCCCCAGCCCAGAGGTAAAAAAACCCAACATCTAATACTCCCCAGAGCGTGTCCACGGCTTGACAGCCTTCAATAGGTTAATTTTTCAAAGCGGTAAACTGATATTTCTGCATAAAATGCACATCTGCAGGGTAAATGCTATTAAGTGTCGGTGAATTATGGTCCCAGAGTACAGATCACTTGAGCCTTAATGCTACAAGCACCTTAATGTTTTTTTGAATGAAGTTGCTGCTAATTGCTTCCATATGATTTCTTTCTATTTATTTATTTATTTATTTATTTAATCCCTAAGTTTTTTGGCCTATCTTGTATGATGCTACGAATAACAGGCAGGGAAATAACACTTTATTTAAGCTGGGATTAATGCCTACTTGTGAGTAGGTTTTTGCATGGGATGCTTGGCGCGGAGTTGTCCTCTCATGGGGAAGGGGTTACTCTCAGTTCTAAGCTAAAGGAGAGTGAAATATGGGAAATTCAAGAGCTTTTCCCCATAAATCAAGGGATTGAAGTCCCACCTTGATGCCCTGAACTGTTCCTTAGGCAGAAGCCTGTCTTTAGGTTCTTTTGGTGCCTTCTAGCTCAGTTTTTCTCAATGCAGGACTCCAAGGTGGCTTTTTTCCCCCAAGGTAATGCCGTGCTCTCCATCTGTATCTGCAGCCCCATCTGGGACATTTCTTCCTCCAAGCGTATTGCATGGAGCTGAGGCTACTGGATACAGGAGCAAAACCTCCCCTGCAAGCAAATGGGAGTAAAAACCCTGACTTTTTTGGAGCAAAGGTTGTGGATCTAATGTAGGAAAGAGGGATACAGATCCCTGGAGGATTTGCAGCAGTCCACAGAGGTGTCTCCAAACCCACAGCAATGGATGTAGGGGTGATGGCAGGAGCAGGGTGCTGAGCATTTCCCCTCTCATCATCCGGATCCAACCACTTGCTGCATCAGATCTGAGTAAAAACCCTGGGAAATCATGGTTGGATATCTCAGCCTGCACCTTGGAGGTCTTAAAACCATTGGAACATCACCCCAAGTTCCACCAAAGAGATACTTTTGCATCCAGGGTTTCATATGTCCAGTGAGGTGCATTTCAGGAGAGCCTTGATTCCATCTTTTCAAACAGCATAAAATGAACCAAACCTCCCCTTAAAAAAACTTTCGGAATGTTTTTTTCATTCCTGGGGGAGCAGGAGAGCAGAGCGGTGCAGATCCTTACAGCTTTCCCCAGCAAAGGCGGAGGTAAGCTCTGCGCTGGGGCTTGCTCCTGGGAAATTCATGCGCTGCCCACTTAGAGCCGGTTGTAACATGAGGATATCGCCTTGCAAAAAAAATAAAAGGGACTTTTTAGGAAAACCGTGGCTCGTTAAGGTTTCTGGAGCTGGAGGAGTCTGAGTTCAAACACCCCGGCAGCTCCGGTGGGAAGGCAGGAGGGCGACGCGATGCAGAACAGAGCTTTGAAATAAAGCAGAAGGTGCTGGGTGCTGGGACCTCTGATTCAGAGCCTGGCTCTTTTACAGCCAGGTCTTGGGGGCTTACAGTAGAGCCCCAAAGCAGCAAAATTAATTAGTATAACAAAAAGCCCACAGGCTGCTGGAGGCTGTTGCTATGCATCACCCCTTAATTAAAGCCTAAATCCCTTATTCTGGTCATGCATAGGTGCATCTCCGCTGTCTGTAATATGATTGACCGCTATACCAGTGCAAGAAAGAACAAAAAAAGCCCCAAAGGAGGTGAATAAGGGGATTTTTAGTTCTTGTTGGAGTTCAGCTCAGGTCAGGCTGGTGGTGGGGACTGTGCTGGGCTTAATATTTACACCCCTCCAAGCAGAGCCAGAAGAGGTAACAGCATTTGGCCCC
>BOSO01005404.1:124024-145651 GCA_018403395.1 Gorsachius goisagi
GTGGGAGGGTAACACGTGTCCCGTGGAAATGTCGACTTTGGGGTTTATTTGGGATCGAGAATGTCAAAAGAATGGGAACTGCAAAAGGCATTTGCGAAGCAAAAGTAGGGATTTTTTTGTGGCTTAATATAAAATAAGCCCTTTCCTTTATAAAATATAGAGTTCTGCCAGGACTAGTTTTTCCTCCACCTGTCCTCGTGCCGCCTCGAATTGCAGTTGTCTCCCAAAGAGCGGTGACTCTACATGTATGCACACATAAGCACGCGTGCCTGAGATTATATATGCATGCGACTATATTTGTGTATGTTTGTGTCTCAATAGCGATGCAAAATACTTGAATTTTAAGGGAGGAAAAAGTGTGCATGAAGGGTTAAGTCTTTTCTATACGGGGAAGTTCATTTGAATTAAGGGAAGGAGGTAATGGAAAGCAGAATTGCGCTCCCCGATAAACTCCCCACGTGGACGTTCCCTGTCGGAACCAGGAGTGCCGGATTCACACCGAGAGTGGATCGGGACCTCGACGGAGGCTTCCAAGAGCTGCCTTTGGTTTAGGCCAGGCTTATTTGCTGGAATAAACTCAGAAGGCTGCACTGCATGAATTAATTTGACTTCAGCAATTAGCCAGAAGGAAGTTTACCCCAACCAGTAAATCTTAGTGGAGAGGGAATTCATTAAACGTCTGTGTTTTGCCAAGCAGAGGGCTGATTTTGCAAGTCAAAGAAGATCTTATTTTTTAATTGTATTTTCTTTAGTGGTTTTGCCAGGAAAAAAAACCCGTGCATGTCATTTCCAAACCCCAGCGGCCAAATGCAGCAGAGATGGACACTCAGCTTTCCTGGATTTCATTTCTTGTCTTTTAATGCAAGAGGTTTATTGACTCACACGTGATACCATGACTTTCAAAGCAAGGAATGGGGAACTTGGGGCTGAGGCTGAACGCTGCTCACTGCTGGGTTTCACACAGAAAAGCAGGACCCTCTGCTATCAAAGCAGAGAACAGAAAGTGCTGCATTAGGGACTTTTTTTGGCTTTCTCCTGGTCTTTCACATGGTTTTCAGATCCCTTTTCAAGGAAGGCGTGGTGCAGGTGAAAGTCTCTCCAGCCATCGAGGCCAGCTGGCTGCAAAACCTGAGCTTTCATTTCCCAGTGCAAACCAGCAGTGGTCTCCTCCTGGGGCTGGTTGCTCACCTGCTCACCAGCTTCATCCCAAACCTTGTACCAAGAGCTGACTTCATCCCAAACCAGAGACTGCAGAGTATTTATTTAATTTTCCTTTTCTTCACTCTTTTGCATTCTTCAGAGCAATTTTCTTGGCCAGCTCTAAAGCCTGATGCTGGTGGTGGCTTCCTCAGAGGCTGTTTGACCAAAGGGAGCCTGCAACCATCGGGCAGGTGTACCTTGCTGGCTCCGAAACAGCCCAGCTATCAGAAGATAAAATGCAATTCTTCACAGCAAATTCTACAAACTGAAATGCCGTCCTCTTCGGGAAGCCCTCACAGCTTGCTCTCAGGCTGTCGTGGACCACGCTATAGGGAGAGGAAGGGGAAATTTGGGAGATCTGGAGGCAACAGCAGGACCCCATGGCGTCCACGGTGTGGCAGGGGATTTTGGAGCACGCACACGTTTCGTATGGGCTTGAGATCACACCGGTGGTGGGCTTCTTTATCTGGGGTCAGAAAAAAAGCCATGGTGCTGGTCCCTCACCCCTGGTTGCTGATGCAGAAGAAGGTTTCTCCTTTGGCTTATAAATCTCTTATTTGGGGTTGTTGCTTCACTGAACGCTGAAAAAATCCCCTCTTTCCCAGCGCTAATGGGAGGAGTGGTGCGTGTTCTGCTCTTTTTCTTTTTTTAAAAGAAAAAAACAAAATTCAGGAGGGAAATGGCGTTCCTGGAGGGAAACTCTGTTGAACATTCCCATTTTGATGTATTTTTGTGGGGGGGAAGGAAGAGAGGTTACACAAAGTGTCATTCCTGAAAAGAGTTGCAGAGAGGCTGTGGCTGGGAGCGCCGAGGCTCTGCCGCATCAGACTGGGCCTCTCGCAGCATAGAACAACCCAAAACCTCTCCGCCAAGGCCAGCAGCAAAAAAGACAGCTGCTTCTATTTTCTTAACCCTTCTCCCCCCTGCTTTTTTTCTTGGGGAAAAGTAAAAAAGATCCATTAGTGCCCCAGGGCAAGCTCAGAGCCCTCCAACCCTGGAGCAGAGAGAGCTCAGCCCTTTCCTAAGCAGCCCCAAATGGGATTTATTTTTTCTTTTTATAATGGTTTTATAATGTTAGCTGTTATCATTGCAGGCAATCTGTGCTGAGGATTCAGCGTGCCTCTGCATGCATTAATTCCATTTACCCATCATTACCAAGCCTTCTTTTCCAGGTGGGGAAACTGAGGCACTCAGCTCGAGCGATTTCCAGGTCGATGCAGAGGTCTGGCTGCAGCACCAGTCTGATGGGGTTTGTTGTGTTCTAGTGCTGATGATGTGCATTGATTTAGGAGTTTAGGGTTTAGGGATTATGGATTGCTAACCTGGATGACAAGCATTCCTCTTTCCCCACCCCAGCTGCCCCGGCAAAGCCCATCGCAGGGCTCGATAGCAGCATCCCGCAGGCTGGAAGTGTTCTTGTGGGAGAAAACAACTCCCACCCGCTCATGAGCACGCTGGGAAGTCTCAATTTTCAAAGCCAGAAAGAAAATAAAAATCGCAAATTATGCCCTGGAGAACATTGATGCCAAGCCATCTCACTTTGGGACAGGACAAGGGGGGATGGTTTTAAACTAAACCAGTGTAGGTTTAGACTGGATCTAAGGCAGAAATTCTTTCCAATGAAGGTGGTAAAACACTGGAACAGGTTGCCCAGAGAGGTGGTGGAGGCCCCATCCCTGGGACCATTCCAGGCCAGGTTGGACGGGGCTGTGAGCAACCTGATGTGGTTCAAGGTGTCCCTGCTCCTGCAGGGGGGTTGGGCTGGGTGACCTCTAGGGGTCCCTTCCAACCCCCCAAAAATCCATGATTCTATGATTCTATAAAAAAGAGCGCAATGAAAAACTTGCCTTTATTTATGGGCTTGAAGCCTGTCTGTTTGGAGAGGGATGCACATGCGTGATGTGGGTGCTAGGAAAAACCTTGGATGGTTTAATTCCTCTTGCCAGCAGGCTCCTGCACTTCTGGGCTTTCCAAGGGAGAGGAGGGGAGGGCTCAGATGTGCCTTTAAAGTCTGGGAACTCAGAAAATTAAGCTTTGCCCCAGGGAAATGAAAAAGAGCTAGAATCCTTTAAAAAAAAAAACAAAACAAACCAACCAAAGAAACAAAAAACTTGGCCAAATCACTGTCCAGGATTAAAAAATTACTATATTGAATGATTTGCTGAGCGTAGCTGTGCTGTACAAGATCCAAGAGGGATTTTGTGTTGTTAATGGCTTTCCCGTGGCAATTTGTAGAGATATTTGGCAATGTAACACTCAGGTGGGATGGCTTCGTTTGCCTTCATCGGGGTTGCGTAGAGGTCGGTGGCAAGAAGTTTGAGGATCGTTTTAGCAGCTCATCCCCAGCAAATTCAGCTCATCCCCCCAAACCCGTCGCATTATGTTCGGGCGTGAAAAAAATCACCACCCTGCAAAGTTGTCATTTCGAGAGCCCCAGGGGATGGGGGAAAAAACTACGGAGGAGGGAAACAAGGTTTTGGCCATCGAGGCTTGCTCCTGGCATCTCCTAGGAGAGGGGCTTGGGGTGGAGGTTCTTCATCTGCAGGGCTGCACTGCCATCTCCAGGTCTGCCTGCACAGCCCGAGAGACCCATCTCCAAGCTCAAACATCACCCCCGGTTAATTCTGTGCTGGCTGTGCGAAGAAAAGCATTAAAATATTTTTGTTGGGCATTTTTTTTAACTCAAGCCCCTCTTTATTTTTTTGTTCTGTAAGAATTTCTCACTTTGAAAAAAAAAAAAAATAAGCCAGCCTGGCCTTTTTTCTTCAGCCCATGCAATGTGTGGATGCTCACAGCGGCAGCGCGATGCGGTGATGCCCTAGCAGAGTGCCCCCATCCCTTTCTGGGTCTCCCAAATCTTGGGGGAAATCAGCCATTTCCATGAGAATCTCCATTTCTTGTGGTTTTCCTATTTTTTTGGGGGGTGCAGAAAGTCCTGGTGTGGCTTTGTGCTCCTTCTCTTCTGGTGCCACCACCTTTAAATAGAGGTGTCCCCTCACTGTCACATGCATTTGCTCTGCTCCAGACAGGCACTTCTGCTGCAAGAGGGTCTGGATGCGGCCTGAAAGCATCCATCCATCCGTCCATCCATCCATCCGTCCATCCATCCATCCGCGCACTGTGCAGGGCTGCAGCATCCCAGTGTACCCATGAGATGGCACTGGAGCCGCAGCGTTGATGCCAGCCCTGGGCAGTTGCTCCAGCTTGGATTTGGTGGGCAAAACTATCTCTTTTTCTGGGAAAAAAATCCAGTCTAAGGGCTAGGTCGCCAAAATTTCTGCCAAAATTTCTTACACTTGCATGTCTGACACAGGACTGGGATTTCTTTCCTTCCTGGGGACTCACACGATGGGTGGAGCAGCTCATAAAGGGGGAAGATGTTGGAAATCAAACAAATTTGAGACGTGGGCCGTGCAGTGAGTCAAAGCAAGCTGGGGAGCGCTTTGCACTCTCTCTGCTTCCCTCCAGCCCCTGCTTTTATGCCCCACCAGTGGCCAGGAGCTGCCAGGCTGAGCTTTCCCTGGCTCTGCTGAGCTGCAAAACCTCAACCCAGCCCAAAAAGGGGTTGAACTTGCAGGGAAGGTGCTGCTGTGGAGCACGGGGTGGCTTGGGGCTGTGCATAAGTGCAAATTAGTGCATAGATTAGTGCATAAGCACCGAGTCGTGCAGAGCAGCCCACCAGGTCTCTCACTTTATAATCTCATCCCATTTCAGTGCCTCTCTCATCCTAGCAGGTGTCTAAGCATTTATTTCTGCCCGGTGATGCGCACAAACCTCCTGCAGAGCTTTCCCTGCTGCGGGGGCACGTTGAGATGGGGTCATGGATGTCCCAAAATGATGCGCATCCCTGCCAGCACCTCCAAAATCTCCTGAGTCTTTTGGCTTGGCCGGAGTGATTTCTGCTGCTGGGGCAGGATGCGAAATGGTGTCATGACCCTACAACATTGTAGTGCGAACCATGTTGTCCCTCAGAGTGTTTTTGGGGTGCTTTGCTTGCACAGTTCAGGTTCTGCTTGAAGGCAGCTCCTTTGAGATGAAGCAATTGGACCATCTCATCTGATGTTAGGTGGGCACAGGCGGTGGGTGCTACGATAGCAATGGACAACTCAGGATGGACACCTTGAAGAGCAGCTGTTTGCAAATCTGGGACTTGTGGTTTTTTAAAAAAACCCCATAATTTTCACCAGAGATATCTTTTAACCCCCTCATGCCCTTCCCAGCCCCAGGTTGGTGCCTGAAGAAGACAAGACTGAGAGGGGATCTCATCAACACCTACAAATATCTCAAGGGTGGGGGTCACGAGGACGGAGCCAGACTCTTCCCAGTGGTGCCCAGCGCCAGGACAAGGGGCCACGGGCACAAGAGGTTCCAGATGAATGGGAGAAAGAAATTCTTGACTTTGAGGGTGCCTGAGCTCTGGCCCAGGCTGCCCAGGGGGGCTGTGGAGTCTCCTTCTCTGGAGATCTTCAACCCCCGCCTGGCCGCTGTCCTGTGCCCCCTGCTCTGGGTGAGCCTGCTTGGGCAGGGGGGTGGCACTGGGGGAGCTCCCGAGGGCCCTGCCAACCCCTGCCATGCTGGGATTCTGGGATTCTGTGACTCTGTGAAGGTCATGGTGAGATGATACAGGTGCCCAAGCATCATGGCCTGTTGCCTTCAGCTGTGCTCTGCAGATGCGTTTGTGCTTCCCACATCCATGGGGTTATCATTTCCCCCCAAAACAGGGGACTTGACTTTCTGATAGAGATCTGGTACCCCTGAGGCAGCAGAAATAAGCTAAGAAGGCCTGTGATCCACCCCAACACACATTTTCACGCTGCATCAGCTCCTCGTCTCTAAAATGAAGATCAATGTTCATGGGTAATGGTGGACTTGTGCTGTTGAGGTCAAGAAGAGACTTTCCCAAGTGTTTAGGAGCAACTGGCCCATGGACCACCAGGGAAAAGCCTCCACCCCCCCCCATCAGCACAAGCCTAAGGGATCCCTGTATCCTTATCATTTCTCCGCTCAGCATTTCTGCAGACACTCAGATACCCTTGCACTTGGCCAGTAATGGGATTAAAAATTTCCCACTGGGCCTAAACAAATAAAAAAAAAAAAACCCAGCCAACACCTTAGGTTGGCACCGAAGCACACATATTAATATCAAAGCCACTGGAAAATACCAGCAGGGAAAACCTGGCAACCAAAAACCCACCTCAGGAAAGCACCTCCAGGGACACGTGATATGAGATGCTGCCATTCAATAGCTCCGAGGTTCCCACACGCTGCCCTATACCCGCGGGAAAACTAATGCAATCCTGTCCAGACAACGCCTCTGTCCCCTTTCTGCATCTCAGTGCAAAGCAAGTGAAATAAAGACATTCAGTGCAAGCAATATGCAGGGATTTTTTGTCCCCAAATCCTCCTTTCATCCCTGTGTTTGACTCCTTGACGTTTTCTGGGCTGCCAGTTCAGACTGGGGCGACAAGGGCCTATCTGGGGCATAAATCAATCACAGTTTTCACTGCTTAATAGCATATGTGTATATATATACACATCAAGGCCAGGTTGGGTGGTTAAAGGTATCCCTGCTCCCTGCAGGGGGGTTGGACTAGATGGCCTCTAGGGGTCCCTTCCAACCCAAACCATTTGATGATTCTATGATCTATACGTCCAGGATGCTCTGCAAATGGAAAATCAGCAAGCTATATCTTGTAAGTAATGATTTCTATTATTATTATTGTTTATCAAGCTCAGGGAAAACAATTAAAACTTCTCCTGGAAAAAAAAATAATAATAAAAAAAAAAGCAGCAAGAAATCAGAGCCTACATTTAATCTGCAGTCTTCAAAAGTTTCTTGGAAAGCTTAATTAAATGGTAATTCATCTGTGCATTGGCTCTGTCTTGTGCCTGATAATACTGGAGTCTTAATTAAAAAAAACTAATGCAGCTTTTAGTTTTTATTCTGCTAGTTCAAGGGGAAAAAATCAGCAGCCAGCGCTGTCAATAGAGCTGAAACACGCTTCAGCATTGCATTGATTTTATTCCGTTTAAATTCCCAGTGTCAGTTCAGGTAATCATATTAAAAGTTATTCCAGATTTATTTATTTATTTGCTCTTACAGGCAAGATGAAAGCACACCGGAGGAATTGTAGCGCCTGCAAATATTTCACCCCAAAGCTGTGACCTCAGGGCTGAGCATCTCCATGGTGAAGGACATTTTTCCCCTGCTGCTCACAGATAATTTTTGTGCCTCCATTTGGAGCTTCCTATGTCCTCCAAAAATTGTCCTGGGATGGTGCTTGGCTCCCTTCCCTTCAACTGATTTTTTTTTTTAATGGAAAATTGAAGAGTTGGGTTCATCTGGCCCATTTTAGATGTTCCCCTTTTTCCCGCTGCCCTCCCAGCAGCAGCATTTGCCATCACTGCTGTCATCAATGCTGATGAAACCCGGACTTCCCACCCCATTCCTCTCCAAAACTTCCAGCTTAGCCCTTTTTCTAACCCATTTTTGGGGCATTTTACCATTTTTTTATCAGCAGCTTGCCAGGCAGTCAGGAGCACAAACCCACCCCCAGTCAGAAAAGCTCCTTTCAGAGCATCTCCCAGGAGGTCACCTGGAGAAAACGGCCCTTGGGGCAATAGTTCTGCTGCCAAAAAATGCTGAAAAAGGGTTGATCCGGCTAAAGATCTCACTTCAGCTCCAGCCCCCAAGGAAGTCATGGAGAGTCTTAAGTGGATTTACCAGCTTTGGTGGGTTTAGGTTACACAGAGCTAACAACATCAGGGCTTCAGTGTCTTTAATCTCTTAAAAGGAAGAAAAATGTTGGTGGGGAGAAAGTAAACCATCTCCCAGAGATGGTTTCCCATCTGTGAATACCCATTGGGATGCTGCGTTCCTGCTGGGAAACAGCTTTTTTTTTTGGAAAAATGATTTTTGTTCTGCCCTCGTGTCGCACTCTGATGGGGAATATGGAAAAGTTTCTCTGACTTTGCTGCTGGATTTGGTCTCCTTGCAGCTCCAGACAGTGATATAAGGACCTCTTTAATGCTAATTAATGCAATGACACAATGAATTAATACTGTATTAGGCAAAGCTGTTAATTATATACAAATAAAACAAAAGAAAAAAAAGGAATCAAAGCGGGGAGAAGTGACAAGTGGTACTTGGCTCCCCTCTCAGCATCCTTCCCAAACACCCTGTCCTGGCTGAGCCGAGGGGAAAACCAACCTCAGGAGCATCTTCCCGGCAGCCCCGAGGGTGCAGGTTTAATTTGGAAGGAGAAAGAGGTCTGCCCTGCTCTCCGAAGGAGCTCGAGGTCCTTGGCCAAGGATGAAGGGCTTCATCCCTGTGCTATAGTGAGGGAAAATGGAGGCAGCGGGGCCTTCCCAGGGTTTTGCCTTCTCCCAAGGAGGAGGTGGGATTCAGGCTCAGATCAGCAAAGCCGGCATTGGGAAATAAAACCACAAAGCCAAACAGGTAATTTAAAGACTTGAAATTCCCCTTGCTTTGAAATACCCCTTACTCTAAAATCCCCATTGCTCTGAAATTCCCATTGCAAAAGGGAGCCCATCAAAGAGGGACGCAAAAGCCGAGTCTATCCCCCCTTCGTGCCTCAGTTTCCCCATACGATGCAGCGACATCACATCTCTGTGCCACCTCTTTAGCTTCCCAAAACGCCAATTAAAGAAGCATTAAAGAAGCGGCCACGTCTGGCATCCTCCTGACACGTGGTCGGTGATGCCTCTCACAGAAGGCACAAAATTTGGTTTAGAAAGAAGCACTTTTTTTTTTTTTTTTAACTCTGCTCCCCTCTTTATTTCCAGGCTGGATATTAATTCAGGAATAATTGGAAAATGGATAAGTTACAGGTGGATTTCTCCCTCGCCTGAACTGAACTGGGGTAAAATATATAAAATATATAAATTTTTCAGGGTGTTTGGACTCGACAGGGCTGGAAGATGTTGGGGTCTGTGGAAGGGACAGGGTTTAGTGGTGGGATGGCAGGGTTAGGGGAATGGTTGGATTTGATCTTAAAGGGCTTTTCCAACCCAAACAATTCCATGATTCTGTGATGTGGGAGGGAGCAGAGGGTTCGCATTGGGGTGTCTGTGCACAGCCTCATCGCTTTGCCTAGGCACGTGTTTCCCCAAAATTGGGCTCAGGAACAGCCCAAGATGTTGAACGCAGAGTTTTTCTCCAGCGTGGCATTTTACACTTTACAGCTCTCCCATGGATTAACCTCACCCAGGTTTTTACAACCTTCTCATGCCCTGGAAAAAGAGCTAAGTCAGCGTTTTCCTCCCTGAACACAGGGTTGAAGGGATGGCTGCATGACCAGCAGCCTTGAAATGGCTCCTGGCAAGGCTGGACGGGCAACCGAGGATGGGCATTCTTCAGCCAGGCTGGATGTGCCTGGCGCCTGCCCTCGGCTCCCCCGAGCGGCCTCCAGACCCTTGAGGAGCACAGCGAAGGGCAAGCAAAAACACTCATGGTCACTCCGAAACATTCAGGCTTGCAAAAACCAGCAGAAGTTTTGGGCTGTGCCTCTCCCTTGCATATCCTTCTTGCTTTTCCTGATGCCAAGAAATGATGAAGGATGCGCTGCACCTTTGACATTGCCATATCAGAGTAGGTTTTTTAAGCAAAACTGGGTTATAACGCTCCCCAGATCTACCTAGAAGGTGCACAGCAGCCCTGGGGCACATTCTGCCACCCCACAGCCCAAATTATCATGTCCAGGGGGATTATTTAAGGTTTCACTGGTAGATGAGGAGGAGGTTGCTGCCCTTTCCCGTCCACATCCCGGACCTTAGCAGGAGATGGGGGAGCACCACCAGCCAAAACCAAATAAAGATGTAGGAATGGGCCACTTTAACGCTGTCGGTGGAGATGCTGAGTTCAGCCAGCAGCGGCTTAACCCCTCCATCCCACGTAAAAACCTGTTAATAGGAAGGATGCAACAGGCCTGTAGCAAGTCAACCCGCTGCATAAGCTTCTCCAGGCTGTTTTTCCCTCGTCTCCCTTTTTCCAAGCATCTGTTATTGGGGATTAGATCCCTTTAATAGTGTCCTCCCCCCCCGTATTTACTGCAGGAGCCGGGATGAGTCTCGCTCTCTCTTTCCCCCTTTCAATGCCATTAAGTACATCCCTGGCAGGCTTTGCTCGTGCAAAGGACCATGGTGCTTTGGAGAAACCATCTCAATGGCTTATTTCTCTTAGCTCTTTCCCCCCCCGCCGTCGGTCTCTCGCCCCGCAAGATTGGCTGGTAAATGAAATCCTGCGTGGCAGCCGCTCTGCTTACAGGGAGGGAATTTGGGGGGGTTTTGGGGTTGCTTCAAGGCTAAGCTGGCGGCTGCTGAGGTCGAGAGGATTTGGGTGCAGAGCAGGAATGGGCTCTGGTCTCTCAGTTTGGATAAGCAGCTTTGGTGAGTCTTAGAGGAAGAAAAATGAAATGGGCACAAGCTCTCAGACTAGGTATTATATAGGGGTTAGCAAGGGGATGAAGGTAAAGGGAAAAATAATACACCTAATTCTGGCTGGGCGTGGGTAAGGGCATAAATAACACCCCTTTTGGTGAAAACATGCAATGCAAGTCTATATAACACATCAGCAAGGAGCTGGACAGGCTTGAACCTTGAAGGGTTAAAGAGCACACTTGCCAAATTGGTATTAAACTGTGCTAATATCGGCTAAGTGACTGCTCAGGGTAATAGCAGGAGAGAAAAATTATGTGGCATGTATTTATAAATAATAAAGTATAATTTATTAATAATCTGGAATTGAACAAAGAGTCTATGAAGTTTTAATTAATTATTACTTGCAAAGTGCTTTGGAGATTATTGGATAAAAGCTGGTACAGAAGTGAAAGGTATGGCAAGAAAAACAAATCAGCATCTTCCAGGAGCCGTCCCACGCGACCGCAGCCCCAGGACCTGGAGTCCCCATCCCTGGGGGGATTTAAAAGCTGAGCAGACGAGGTGCTTAGGGCCAGGGTTTGGGGGTGGGATGGCAGGGGTAGGGGAACGGTTGGGCTGGGGGAGCTTAAAGGGTTTTTCCAACCTAAATGATTCTGTGATTCTATGATTCTATAAGAGACTTGTGCCATGCTTTATAACCCCAGGGACAAAGGGGTTTTTGCTGTGGAATTAAAAGGAGATTTGTCTGCCGCATCGCATGCTCATGCTTGGGGACGGAGGATCAGCAGGACGCTCTGTCACCCCGTCCCTTGGGCAGGGTGGCTGGTGGGGAGGAGATGGACCCTCTAGGCAGGATGGTGGGGGGTCCAGGGCCTGATCCTGCAGACAGCTGGTAGCAGGCAAGAGGATAGGTGTTTGTGTTCACACTTCGGCATTAAAGCTAGTGTGAAACTGCAACAGCTCTAAAATTAATCATTTTTTTTTTCAGTGAAATGAGGCAAAATTGAAAAACGAGCAGTTCGCAGCACCCCATCCTCCTGCTCCCCATTTTTAATTGCTGTTAAAAGGAAAAAGAGGGGGAGAAAACCTGTTTGAATGCTCAAAACCTGCAGAGGGAGGGAACAAGTAATTCCCACCTTTTTCTCCACAAAACAACGCACCCAGCGCCGGTCTCTCTGTCTGGAGCTGAGTCCTGGTGAAAACCATCTCTGACAGCACAAAAATGTTGCCCCGTTCTAATTAGCTCATTCTGACAGCCCCGGTTTGCTTGCTCCCCAGAAGAAAACACAACCCCAGATAATTAAAAATGCATTACATCCAGTTCATCAAGCTTTGAGTGAGTTCATCTCATTAAATGCCCCCTACAAAGAAGCTCGTGCACAATACCCAGCCCCCCCATCCTGTACTGCCCGAAATGCCATGACAGCTCAAGCATCCTTCATCACCCACGGGTTTTGGATGAGCCCCGGTCGCTGCGTTATCCCAGGATGGAGAAGGGATGCCAAGGTGCCCCAGGGACACCTCATCCCCCTGCTCCTGTAGCTCCTATAACTGCAGCTTGCAATCAGGTTGGTCTGCTTTGAAAATGGCTTTTGCATTTTACTTAAGCTTTGAGATTAAATTATTTAAGACTTGGAGCACAGGCTCGTCGCTGGGGTGCTGCTATCCATGGCTGGGAGACCCTGCTTGAAAGAGTCGTGGGCTGTGGGCAAACCGAGTCACAGAGCAAAGACTTTAAAGTTACCTCCAGGTGAAGCCATGAATCGTCTCTAGTAGGTGGGCAGAAGCAGAAATTGGGGGACCCACCAGATTAGGGGCTGGAGGTGGTTTCTGCTGCAAAGAGGGGTCACAAGCCACCCGCTCTTGCCCCAAAAAATCAGTGCTGTGCACTCGTGGCAGTGCTGGGCATGATAAGTCTCTCTGTTATCACCCCCAGCACTGCCAAATCACTTCCAAATACAGGGGATGGAGCCTGCTGCCTCATCTACCCCACCCAAATCCTCATCAGCATCTTCCAGGAGGCGATTTCTCCCCTTCCAAACACCATCACCCACCTCCGGGATGACCTCTTGCCCGTGCCTAATGATTCTGCCCACTGGGTCTGCGCTCGCTCGCCGTCCTCCCTCCTGCTCTAAATGAGCCTTGTTAGGCATCCTCTGCTTTTATTTTTATTAAAAATTTAATATATTGCCAATTTGCCCTCTCGCCAGCACCGACTGCAGCAGCAGCCACCGTAAGTATCCTCCAGAGTACTAAGAGGCATCGCTGAATGATGTACAAGCAACAATTATTATCTGGGTTATGTCTTTTAAAGTATATATAGCTTGAAAGGGAAGGCTGGGAGGGAGGAGAAAGATCTCAGCTTGCTGGGAGAATCTTTGATTTATGCCAGAGAAGCTTTCTTTAAACCTTTTGCTACTCCAAGCAAGGGGGGAGAGAGGTGATGCTCTGAAACCTCCCAAAACTTAAGGTCCTTTTCCTGTATAAACTCCCAGTTCACGGTCATTGACCAAAACATCAGTTTTTCGCACCAGAAATACCCAGCTGGAGCAGCCAAAGAAGGCTTGGTTGTTGATTGCCGTCTCTGATCCACGCTATTTTCGCGCTTTCGTTGTTTGATGGAGAAAGAGCCGTTGATGGGATCTGTCTTCTCGCTAACCTTGATTTCTGGAGGAAAATAAGTATGTGCTTTATAATAATCATAGTTTTAAAAAACAAGCAAATCTGTCTGAGTTAATGAAGGCCGTACAATCAGCCTGCCGGCATAAATCATGTTATTTTGTTGAAGACGTTGACAAATGACACCCAAAAGTGTGGAAGGGAGGAAAACAAACATCACCACCCCCCTTCCTGATATTTCTGGGAGGAACAGAAAATTTGGCAAATGCATCGGATTTCTCTCGCATACTGTTACAGTTACCCCAGATAATGGGCCAGATTGAAAAAAAAAAAAAAAAAAACAAAAAAAAAGAAGCAAGAGGCTGTTGGAAAAGAGGCGTTTGCAACTGATTGAATGCCAGCATCAAATCGAAATGTGAAATACCCAGCTTGGAATATGTCTGCCTTTAAAAGACGCTGTTTAAACTCATGGATGTTCCTTGTATTTCCCCATCTCCCTAGCACACATCAATGGCTCCGCGACTTCTTCTTCAGCTTGAACCATCCTCAAATGAGACCTTTCTGTAGCGCTGAGAAACACCATGGTCTTTGGCTCTTTTTTTTTTTTTTCTTTTTTTTTTTTTCCCCCCTTTTAAATGCTTTTTAAAGTGCCACTGTGTTCTTTTGGAGTCATATTAACCATGCAATAAATTTGCATAATGTGGATCCATAATGTTTAATCAAAGCCTCTCTGGAAAGCTGTTATTGTCCATGAGCTCTCATAAATTCTCACTATCACCTCCATGTTAAATACTAAAGCTGCCCGGGGTACATTGTGCACTAATCACCTGCAACGTTGAGTTTGAAAGGAATGATCCTTTTTCTTTCCCTTCCCTTTCCATGTGAGCAACCTAAACCTCCAAAACCCTGTACAGAGGCATTTATAGCAAGAAACACTGCTGGAGGGGAGCAGGTCACCCCCAGCATTTTAAGTCTTTTTTGGGTGTATCTGCATGATGCTTGGGTTCCCCCAGCTTTCTTTGCCAGCATCCAGAGGTTGGGTTATCCGTCCCCATCATGGTAAGCAAGCAGAGGACGAGCGCTCCTGCATCTGCCCGCCAGAAAAAGATGGAGAGCCGAGTGTCAAAATCATTTGCACTCAGAAAATTATAAGACTCAATTAACTCCTGGGTTGGGTTTGGTTTTTTTTTTTTTTTAGCTTTTCATTTCCTTTAAATGAGTTAGGCAATAAGGCATGACGGGAGGGAGAGCTGCAATCATACCTGTGGGGTGAGCTTTAAGAGCTGAATCCTTCCCAGAATGACTTACCCATAAAAACCTCCCCTGGGGCTGCAGGATCAGGCCCGTTAGGGCAATATGGGATGAGCGGAGGGGGGGAATTACCCTGCTGACCCCATCTGCGTGATGTCCTCCTGCCCTTGTCCTAGGCAGTTGGATTAGATGATGATTGTAGGTCTCTTCCAACTGAAATATTCCCTTCCCTTCCCTTCCCTTCCCTTCCCTTCCCTTCCCTTCCCTTCCCTTCCCTTCCCTTCCCTTCCCTTCCCTTCCCTTCCCTTCCCTGACACATTTAGCTGCAAATGCTGTCATCAGCCATCAGGTTGCCCTGGAGGTGTCCCTCAGCTCCATGCTGGTGCCTCTTTTGAGACCCATCTGCTTTGGTGAGCATCCTCAAGCTGGAATAAAATCAGGAGGGTCCCTTGGCTGCCGACATGGGGGGAAAGGGCCTGAGGTGATGGAGAGGAAAGTGGATTAAATTGGGAAATTGTTTCTGGATGTCTCCAAAACTGGCATAGGAATGAAATGGAAACAAAAGACAAAACTGATGCTGGAGCAGAACTTTTTTCCCTGCCTTTCAATAATTTGAAAAGTTAGGCCTGAAAGACAAGAAAAAAGAGGACAAGAAAACCCAACCCGTATAGTTTCCTAATTTCTGTAGGTTATCTGATAATGAGATGATCTGGACCAGACCTTGTGAGTGTATTTGCCGTACAAAGAGGGCTACAAATAATAGCAACTTATGGGAGGTGACATCTCCAAGCCTCTTAGGAGGCTAATTCTATAACAACATTAATTCAACGTAATGCGTTCATGAATAGAGATTGGGCTAATGCAGGTTTTGAAAGTTAGGCGGCTTATTCTTGCCGATCTTAATTTAACTAAGTGCCTAGTCTTGAAAGGCATCACGGCCCCAGCTTATTTCAGTGCTTTACTTGGAAAAAAAAATCCTTTTTTTTGGTGCTTTCTCCCTTCCTGCTGCCGGGGTTAGCTTCCCAGCTTAAACTGGTCCAGCTTTTTATTCCTAGGCTTTAGGCTGAAACCCAGACTGGTCATTCGATAAATAAGCTTCTGCGCTCACTTCCCAAGGAGCAGCCACACTTCCAGTGCCAAACACAACAGGCTCAGAAAACTTCCACTGGGAGCAAACTCAGGGCACCGCCCCCTGAATTTGAGAGGCTCAAAAATTTGTAAGAAATGGGAAAGGAGCAGAGTTTACTTTTGCTGCAGCCAAATAAAAAAGGTGGTGGAGAAAATAGCTGCAAGACAGATCCGTGCATGAGGAAGAAGGACTTGAGTTGGAGAGGGTCATGCTGTAGATCAACAACAAAGCCAGGTGCCCCTGGGGTTGCTGCAGCTCCAGACATCAAAACCGGTTCATTTGGGGGCATGACTTGATGAGACCAGCATTCCTCTCTGTGCAATGCCCTTTGATTTGGGGGGGACATGGTGTGATCACCTCATCCTTCTCCTTTGGTGCCACCACCAACACTTGGAAGAAACCATGGGGGACACCAGCAGTTGACACATGTCATGAGTTCATTGGGCATCAGCACCCTTTTAGGAGAGTCAGAGCTGCCAAAAACCTTTGCTCAGCAGGAGCACATTTTCATTTCTCATTCCCAGCAAGGGAGTGGATGGATCCCCCTGCTTGGGAATCTCTGGGAAAGCATCTCAGCTGAGGAGCCACTGTCGGCAGGGAGAGGTCAAAAGACCTCAAAAATGGGACTAAATAGAAAAATCAAGCTAATTGTGCCCTCCCTTTTTTATCCTTGTGTTGATTTGAAAGAAAAAATCAAAATAAACTCTATAGACCAAGCATGATAATCCTCAAAATATACATGTACTTTTTTTCCTTTAATTTTGTAGAGGTTGGAAGCATTTCTTTTTTCACTGCCCACCCATCACGGGCACATCTGGACCGTACGTTCCTCAGGCTGCTGGCAGCCACACAAACCTGGGAGATGAAATAAATAAATGAAAAGGAAAGCGACTGACCTGCAGTGGAAACATTTCTTTCTTCCAAGAAGACAAGAACACCTCGTTGCACCCTGACCAAAAGGTTTTGCTTTGCTTGGCTGCTTCCCTTTCATTTGCTTTTTAATTATTTGTGCTTAAATTACAGTTGGATGCGGGGTCTCAAACCCTGCCTTTGGAAACCAGCAGTGCAACGTTCCTGGTGCTCACCCCATTTTTTCCCTCCTCCTTATAAACTGTTTGCCGCGGGCCAGCCAGGTCGGTGGATAACTCCAACCAACATGGGGTCGGGTTGAGCATCCACTTGACCACAAGATGCTGCTTTGTCCACCTGGGGAATTGCTCTTTGGAGATGCTTTCCTCCCCCCGAGGGACCAGCTACAACTTTTCATCTTGCAGTTTTCTCCCTTTTTGCTTCAAAACTGAGGTAAGACTGAAAATTACTTATTTTTCCATGCAATTACATTCAAGCAGTTGGCTTTAATCCTCCATTAATGTGTAGTTTTACCGCAAAGACATCTAGCATCACTGGGTCAGTCCAACCCAGGGGACAACCCCCTAAAGCAGATTTTGGTGCCGTTCATGACATCTGCAGCAGCTGGAAGGGGTTGCCCAGGGAGGTGGTGGAGGCCCCATCCCTGGGACCATTCCAGGCCAGGTTGGACGGGGCTGTGAGCAACCTGATGTGGTTCAAGGTGTCCCTGCTCCTGCAGGGGGTTGGGCTGGGTGACCTCTGGGGGTCCCTTCCAACCCAAACCATTCCATGATTCTATGATTTCAAGGTTGCCCGGGTATAAGCACGAGCATATTTTAGCGCGTAGTTTCTAGGCGACTGATGACGCTGCCTTAATTACAAAAGCAGGGAAATAATTCTGAGTTTGGAGCCAGGAGCGGGAGAAGATGAACAAGCAGTGATAAGGCCCTACCTCAAACACAGATAACTTAAAAGATTAGCCAGGCAGACAGGCCTGGTGCTCACCGCTGAATTGAAGTCAAATAGATGGCTTAATGCCGGCGTCGAATTAAAAAAAAATGTTATTTAAGGATTTAAATCTTGAAAGACCTCATTTCCCAGCTGGCCTCCTAATGGAATTCATGTTAGTTTGGGGACCAGATCCTGCACGCAGCAAAATGCATCCATCACAAGAGCATTAATATAAAGCTGCTGTAATGCATCGAGAGCCTTTGTATCCCGTGCCTGAGATGGAATAATCATGAGTGGGGCCAATTGCTTTTTATATACAGAAGCTTTTTAGAAGATAGAAAGCAAAGGTCTCTCCTACCACCCTCTTGACCCCTGGGGTCTTTCTTCTGGTCCCTCTCCTGCAAACATCGTTGCTTTAGACCCCTGTTAGCAGCCCCAGGACTGGTGTCCAATCTGTCTGGAAAGCACTGGGTTTCCTTTTTTTCTTTAATTTTTTTTTTTTTTTGCTAGGTTTTTGGTAACTCTTTTCCTTAAGGCTTGGGATCTCTCTTCCCCCCTCCCACACGGCTCTTCCAGGTAAGAGTCCAAAACCCTCTTGGGTTGTTGAGCACTGGCAAACCCCTGGAAATCTTCTGCATCTTGATCCTGAGAAAGAAAAATGACTTTTTTTTCTAAACTGGCTTTAAAAAATATAGTTCCTAGAAGCACAGTTTGCAAACCCATCCGAAATTTGCCATCTGACCATCCCCTGTGCCTCTGGCCTGCGTCTGATTATGAGGCAATGATTCAGTTTAATAATATCTAATTTTTATTGCAATATCAATAAGGAAAACTGCCAGTCAGCTGAGCAGTTCAGAGTGTATTAGCGCATTACCTTCCTCCAAGCGAGAGCATCCTTAATGCTTGGCGATGGAAAAGCAATTGGGTGCTAACAGCATCGGCTCTGACATCGTGTTAGAGAGGAGCCCATGGCCAGCGCCGGGTGCGGGGAGCTCATCGGGGGACATCCGACATCTTGCTGGGGTAAAATTCACCGGTATTTGGGCAAGCCTGACTCAAAGTCCCGCTTAGTCTGATGGTAAATCTCAACCTGCCTTTCTGAGCTGCCACCCAGGGGCCTAAACCTGACAGATTTTCCAAATTCATCAGTTTTGCAGTGAAGACCTGAGCTTCGTGCTCTGCTCCCTCCTTGATCCACCTCAGCATCCCTCTTCCTCTAAATCTGAGCTGGGGGAGCTGGGTCAAGGGTAGGGGAGTTTTGGCACAGTTTTGGGAGGCATCCACTTCTCTCTTATCGATCAAATCCCCTTGCGCTGCTGCCTTGCGACGAGAGGGATGGAGGTCTACAAGCTTGGTCTTAAGTAAGGTTTCCTCCACAGTTTATCCAGCATCCCAGAGTGATTTAAAGGATTTAAAGGTACCTGAGTTATGACAGATCAATGGGCTTGGATAAAGAGACCCTCTTTATCTCAAGCATAAGAAATCAGATATTCCCAGAGGCGAGAGGCTTTCTGAGTTTGATGGATCTAGTTGGATCTGGTGGAGCAAATCTCAGGAGCCTAAAGGTTTAAATGCCTTAAAAGTTTAAATATTAAAAAACACAGATTTATTACACAGAGTGACCTTTAAAACTTGTCTCATTGAACTACATCTTCTGGTCCTTCTGGGCCTTGGGGCCTCTGAAGACGAGACTGGGAAGTTCAAAGCAATGAGCAAAAATGGTTAAAAATGTCACTATTTTATAGACTTTTCCTTAAAATTGAAACTTTAAAAAGGAAAAAAAGAAGTGTGTTAATATCCCTGTGGGTTTCTCCATCCCCTGGAATAATACTTTCTGACTCTGTTATTGTTTTTCATTTGAGGAACTCTCCCAACAAGGAGGAAATATTCCACCCTGCTGCACCAGTGTGCAACACGACCTGCTCCACGTCATGCGAAAAATATCCATAATTTTATACAGCTCCTGTCCCTGGAGCAGCCCAGCCCCAGAGACATTTGGGGGCACAGGGGGATCCCTCTAAGATCCATCTAAATCCCTTCCTGCCCTTATGCTAAGCAGAGAAAAAAACCCCAAAACACATTAAAATGCTTCAATTCCTTCTACACCCGGCTGCGGAGAGTCACACGTGCATGACAGAGGCCAAATTATTAATCTCCCGGGAGTTACGTGTGCATCCCTAACACAAAGCGAAGGGCGCGATCGAATTAGGGGCAAGACGAGAGTTGGGGTTGCATCACCCACGCGGAGGAATGGAGAGGATGGGCTTGATCCTGCCCCTTCCCACGGCTCCCTCCCCAAATTCCACTGAATTATGCATGCTGTCTGCTCGGATTAGCCCTACGTCGAGGACCTTCGGCGAGGGGATTTGCAGGGGGAGAGCAGCCGCGGTGATGCGGGGTGGCAGGAGTGAGCTGCGAGAAGAGCCTTGGGAGCCAAAAATCTCCCCAAGATTTTTCCGAGGGAGTTTTGCAGCACGTTTCGCTTTCCTTGCCGAGATCCCAAACCCCTCAGCTTTTAAAAGGGCTTTTAAAATGCGGAGTGTTTATCCAAGGTCCCAGCCAGACCGTGCTCCAGGGAGAGTCAAGGAATACAACGGCTCCGCTCCGTGCCGGCACGGGGCTGCCCCAACTTATTTCAACTTCTTTTCTCAGCTATTTATGGGATTTTTTTAATCTAGGACCAAGAGCTCCATCCTGGCCATAGGGATGGGACCCAGCGGGTGATG
This sequence comes from Gorsachius goisagi, assembly GCA_018403395.1. Taxonomy (NCBI): domain Eukaryota; kingdom Metazoa; phylum Chordata; class Aves; order Pelecaniformes; family Ardeidae; genus Gorsachius; species Gorsachius goisagi. The sequence goes on from BOSO01005404.1 coordinate 144,149, forward strand.
GCCAAGTTGGCTTCAGCCAACAGGGAGAATTTGGCATCTTTAAGAGGAGTTTGGCACAAATTTACAGCGGTGGGGCCATGTGGGCACTTTGCGAGTGAAAGACGGCTTTGACTTCCTTATTCTGCTCTGATAACATCAACAAAAAAAGGGAATTTTAGCAACCTTCAGATGTTCCATTAACTGCGGGATTGAGTTATGCCGTTTGATATTAATACACATTTTTAACACCCGGTGTCATGTAGCTGCCTGTTTCTAAATTGAAGCTTTTTGAGTTTCGCAAATCTCCAATTTCACTCTTTCTCATCCCGATTTGGAGCGAAAACACTGTTTGAGAGGCTGGAAATTTCAGCACTGCAGACGGTCTTGTTTATCGCTAATTTTAAATAATAGTTTGCAATGCAGATTGAATGGGGATTGGAAGGGGGAGGCTGTTTACTTGCTCTTCAGCTCAGTCCCAGGTATGTCTGTCACTCCAAATAATTAATTTACAATTAGCAAAAAAGTCGTTCGCACCAAGTTTGCTGAGTGCATCTTCATTTTTATTTTCTCACCTGCACCCAAAAAAAATCAGGAGCGTAATAAAATAATGTGATAACTTCCCCAAATGCAATTTGCTGCTCTTCCCCGTGAAATCAATCTAATTATAGACAGACATATTAAATGAATGTCACAATCATTGCGGAGGCACCTGAGCCTCGATATTTAAGAGCAGACGCAGCAAGGGGGGATCTCTTCTGCAGGCAGGGCTAGGGACCGGTCTCAGCCTGCTTTCGTGACATGTGTGTCCCTTGAGTCCTAGGGAAATGGGGTTTAAGCCCTGACCGAGGGGCTTGTATTGGGCGTACGTCGAGGTGAATTTGCATCGGTAATTTGGAGCAAAAACTTGAGGGTTGGAAAGTGTCGGTCCTTTTTGCGGCGAGACTTGCAACTTGATGGCTTCAAAAAGCGGAATTTGATGAGTTTAGAAGAAAAGGAAGAGAAGGGGGGATTCAAATCCAAGCCCCAAACCCCCAAGCAAGAAGGCTGAAGTTGTCAATTGATTAATGAAAGAAAATCACCCTCTCAAAATGCTATTTGTTTAAACCGCTGCAGAATTCCCCTCAGCCCTGCGCCGAGCGGCTCCGTCGGTCATTAGGTATTGAAAAATCTCCGTGTGGATCACACTGCTTCAAAACCTTATTTTCCAAATGACTTTCATTAATATTGTGGGCCGTATCGACAGCAATATTGTGTTTCCCCGCCGCCCATGGCATCTGTATTAATCAGAGCAGAGAAAGCATCTCCCCGAGGTGTCTGGGAGGCTCCTGGGGCAGTGGTACCCCCCGGGATGCTCGGAGGGGGGACCTTGTTGGGTACAACCCAATGCCAAATTCCCTTTTATTCCCACCCCGGGAGAAAAGATACAGCTCAAACAACTCCATGCTCACCTTTCCCTACCCTGGGCTTTCCTTAGGACATGGGAAGGTGTCACGATCCACTATTAGGTTGAACAATTTGGCAGAG
>BOSO01005405.1:0-37032 GCA_018403395.1 Gorsachius goisagi
TTCCAACCCAAAACCTTCTATGATTCTTCTATGATTCTGTGATTCTGTGATTCTGTGGTTATGAATCTGTCTGCCATCAAAGGTGTGATGGCAGCTGCTTCATGTACCAAAATCAGCTGTGCTGTGTTTGCACAGATCTCAGCTTTGGTGCCATCTAAATCATCAGCAGAATCACCCCTATGCAAGTTTTGCTGTCAAGGCTACCTCAGCTTCCACTTGAGTAAATAGTCTGCTTACAGAATCTTTTAATAATTCAGTACTGAAATTTAAGCGCACAACTAATTCCATACCTCTTCTGCAAAGCACTTTAACACACATTGAGACTCAACTGACTTCAGAAGGATCTAAGCACATGCTTATGTGTCTCCTGTGCTGTGGCCAGCCCTCCCGTTTCTGATCACATCAAGACCACAGAATGTGGCTCAGAGCTGTTAGCAGCATGAAACCTCCAAAAGCAGAGTATGGCACCGCAGTGTTGGCAAGCCCAGCTGGTGACACTTGTTTACCTGAGGAAATCTCACTGCCATGAGATTAGAGCTGCAGGACTGCGTCTCCCTGGAAGGGTGGCTCAGCAGGGCTGAATCTTTTCTGACGGTGAGTGCAGTATGTTTCAGCACTCGCACTTCCTAATAGAGGATTTAAAATCATCAGCATTTCTGGTACACTCATTTGCTCATGCAACTTAATTAAAATTCATATGTTAGACTGCAGGTTTACTGAAACTTTACAAAAATTTGATTTTTTTCCCCCAGATATCAATTAAGAGTTAGTGACTGAAGCCTACCTGTTACATGCCTTATGATGTTTTTCTAATCTGTGTCTCTGTATTAATATTGCAGTGGTTCCTTAGTACAAATTGCTTTGCTCTGTTGCCAAGTACCCTGTGAAAGACATGAATCAGCCACAGCAGATCAAATATATATATTAAAATTTCCAAAGCAGGTGTAGCAGTTTAACAGGATAATGCATCGTATAGTGGTGTTTGCAAAGACATGGGGGTTTTTAAAAGCAAATGAGGCCAGAGAAGTTTAATACCATTTACTTATTTAGATGGCACTACAAGTTTTGTCAAAATTACAACTGAAGTTACACACGGCAAACTGACCCTCCAGGGACTGTTTATGTTACAAAAAATAATGACCGCCTTTAGAGAATATAGAGCAGGTAGACAGCCAGTTACTCATTTGATTCACACTAATAGATTTGACTATTAACCATACCTCTCTGACTGAATGAAAGTCAGGCAAAAAGACCCATGACCCGAAAGGATTAAAATGAAGGCACTTGTTTGTCTTTCACAAACGAAGGCAAAATGTTCTGTTCCGTGACATATGCATTAGCCTAAGCATCACTCAGGTAACCAGCACTGGGTGCACACAAGGGACTTACTTGTTCCCAGTCTCAGCTATTATTTCTGATCAAGCTGTTGATTTAATACTACATAAAGAAGGCAAGACTAATGTTCAGTAACTGTGATGTAAATTAACTGCATCTTTCTGAAAGTCTAATGATTGCAGAATCTCTCTTGTTTTATTCAAGCAATTGTGAATATCCTGGCTGCATTACAAAGTTGGGGTTTCAGTCCATTTGCTTGTGTCAGCTGGATCAGCTCACAGGAGCAAGCAGAGCTGATCTGTTCAAATTATTGTGTCAGGGTGCTTCCTTGACAGTGTCTTTCAGAGTGAGGATTTTGCACAGTCACTTTGCACATTGAACAAAACTGTCAACAGCAGTAATATATGAAGGCTCCCTTACTTGTTTGAGACACCTTCTTTCCACCTGTATTTGTGAAGGTCCAGGTGCTTGCTGCCATGCAAATATGCAGATACAAAAGACACTGGCCACATGCACACCAATAATCCACAGGCAGCAACGAGATAATGAAAACTGAGACATCATGACTACAAATTCAAAATATTCCATCTATTTGTACAAGTAAAAGAATCATTGAGCACAGAAAGGCGCACAGACATAGCACTTTCTCAAGATCACATCACGCTGAGCTCTGTCATTCTCCGCGCTGCTCAGCTCACGGCCTGCGAACCCCTACCCTCCTGCAGCAGGGCACAGCTGCACACTCTGGTGAAAAAAAGAGCCCAAAACATACACATTCCCATGCAGTTAGCTGGTTTCCAGTGGAGTCTGCTGGTAATGATTGTGAAGAACCGATTCCCAAATTCTGTCAGCACCTCATCAAGATGTTTGGAATTAAAATAGTGAAATCATTACGGTTTCGCACTAGTGTCCTTTCATTTATCTGTCTTTACAGTTACATATCTATTACCTCTTTCTCATCTACCAGATGCAACACAAGGTAGTCTATGAGGGCTGGGGGATTTCCACAGAAAATGTTCCCTTCTTGCAGAGCAAGGTAAGGACACATTCAGCACTTTCACCGGTGCACTGAAATTACCCTGCCAGTCCTGCATTTTGGTTGCAATATGCCACGTTGTTCAGGAAGGTAGGTTGTGGGTAGGATGTATGCAGGGGAAAGAGGACAAACAACATCTGAGGAATAAAGAGGTGGAGGGACTTGCAGTGGGGGCAACACTTGAATTTCCTTTTTTAGAATAAATCAGGATCTTTACCCATCTCTTATCTAGCCTTGGAATTTGCACAGTTCAGGCATGCAGCGGTCTGATGGGTCAGGTTGTTCAGGCAGATGTGTCACCTGTCAGGAATGGAGGGCTACAGCAGTGATGTCTTTGTTGTGGAGCAGGAAGGCACCATGTGAGGCACAAAAGGCATCGATGCTGATACGGAATATCCCTCTGGATAAACAGGGAATAAATGCAGACAGAAGCAGAAACACATGTCAGTCTGAGACAACTCATCTGGTCACTGGGATGTGCTTTCTGCACTAACATCAATGGGGGAAGCTTGTCAGATGTTCTGCTCGTGAAGCGGGAGGTGGCATTTTGCTCTGAGGGCAACTTCAAAAGGAGCAAAATTGTTGGGGTTTTTTTCTCTTTCAGTAAAAGAAACTGGTTAGAACAGAAAAAAAAGGCTGAGTTTCCACTGGAGAAAGAACACTGACAACCAAGTAATGCTTAGAAAAATAAAGAAAACTATGTTTCCCTGGGTTTGGTAAAACGCGACTGTGTGTCTGACTCTGAGAGCAGGAGCACATGCACAGGCTGCTCTCTTCAAACAGAGCTTGGTGGGGAGTGGTAGAGAGACCGGGGGGATTTCTGCTGAATTAAATGCTACAGCCTGCCTGCAACAAGCGCTAGTTCTTTCTGGGGCTGATTTTATTTCAATGCATAAAAACATTTATTGAATGTCACCTTACAGATGTATGCATCATTTAAGACAAACAAACAAACAAACAAAATTCTTTTTTCAATATCCCACTGTTCTGACTGCTGGCCATCTCTAAGACAGTTTTAGTCAAGCTGTGGTCCATGGACTGGCACAGTCCTAAAAGGCATCATAAGATTCAGCATTTTTTTTAATGAAAAACAAAAAACCTAACACTACATACATATATTCCCATGCAGCAGGCATGTGACTGTGCCTACTGGCAGGTATAGTCAATGCCCTGTTCTCTCCAGAATTTGAGAGATTCACTGAGGTTCACTCACCACTGAATATTCAAAAGTAGCCTCCAGTTTTCCACCGAAACCTAAAACTGATCAACAGGGTATTTTCAAAGTTAATCACCTATCAAGAAAAAAAAAACATTGAAGACAACTAAAAGCACACCTACATTGTTTGCAAGAATGGTTAAATTACAGACACCTATACAAAAGATAACCAACTTGTTGGCTTGTCACCTTTGACTGTAAAACAGCATGGTACCAACATTGTGGCAAAGGAATATTACAGATTAGTTCCATACATTTTAGTTCCATACATGTCCTTACATTCTGGTCACTATCATAGCATCTGAGAAGCCTCAGACATGTTGCATTAAGCAATAAATGCCTCTTGCGTGTGTTGTCTCCCTCTCCCTCCAGAGCCACTTAGCCTTTGTTGCAAAGCACAGAAGGATAGATAGCATCTGATTCAAAATAAATACAAACAAGTACTCCAATCTTTTTATAACCAAATAACAAAGATGGTGAACCAACCATCTTGATTGGTTTCAATACATGCTTCTTCTAGTTTTTATTTGCAAGGATAAATCTAAAATTATCAGAAGTAACATCATTAATCAAAAAATTCCCTTTGGTATCTTTATCTTGGATTCTGGGGAAAACATAAAATTATGATTCTGTTTATTTTAGCATATTATGATTTGTGTAAAGATAAAAATCTGTAATATAAACATATTTGCCAATGCCATGACAGTAGGTAAAGAAGTGTTTCATATTAAAGATTTACCTTTCATCTGACAGTCACAGTTTCAGTGGTGCTGATCTCTTTATTCTCTTTTCTCTTTTTTGGTGAAATTCCATCTCTTAAAATAGCAGCCTTCTTTTTGAGATGGCTGTGTTATCATTACTCTGGTAATCTCACTTTGAGATTTCACACTATTCATTTGAACACCAATTCCAATCTGCCTTTTGATATTCTTCTTTTCCTCTGTTCAAACAGGCTTCTGATTGCCCTGGCTCATCACTGAGGGGGCTAATGCTGAAGACAAAACCAGCTGACATCCCACAACATCACTCAGCAAACCACACACTCCTCTCTAGCAACAGCTACGAGTCAAGGAGGTTAGGAAACGGTCACAACATGTCACCGTTAAAATCTTCCAGCCATTGCCTGAATACTATTTTTAATCTGTACTTTGCATCAAAACACAGTAGTTTTGACACAGAGAGGGAAGCTGTAACACTTTTCAGATCTCAGGCCCCTGTGCACAAGTATTGTTTGGAAACAGAAAAGAATGCCTTTTTGCTTCCCTGTTTGTAGCTGCTGGTTGGTGCCTTTAGAGTGCAAAATGTTCTTCTCTGAGTATGATTTGCTTTTTCTATTTTAACAACTGATTATATGTTTCATAGCTATGCCTTTGATTTCATGGTTTCTTTGAGATTTGGCTTAATAAGAGGTACTGTAGATTCACAATCAACCTTCAATGAACCTATAGGAATGCTACTCAAAAATGTATTTTCTATTTTTGCTCTTGTCTATTGTCAAAAACTTTGTTGATAACGATACATGCTCAGGAGCTCCTTTGTAGGTTTAAAGGGAATTTTGTTTGCATTATGAAAGCACTGCATACTGGGAACATGATACGCTTGCTGTTCACTCCTTAAACCATACAGGAAAGGGGGAGAATGTAATCTAGCACATATTTAAGCAATATCAGCTTCCTTGTGCTGTGCTTTTGTCCCAGTTAGGATTTAGTCTCAGCAGGGGCTTATATACAAAGAGATGATGCAGTTTACACAAAAAGCTTCCATGCTAGTATTGCCATGTAGCAGTGAACAGCTCTCTTCACCCTTTTCTGTCTTCTTGTGACTCCTTCTGCCTTTAAAGCTCTTTCAGAGACTTTCAACAGCAAGTGAGAGGTCACTCACAATAAAAACAAGCACTGTATTTATCTCCACTGCCGCATTTCTTGATCTCTTTACTATGCCGAGGTAACAAAGGAGCATGGTGAGAACTCATTTTAGGTGGCATAGGCTCTTGCTCTGTCCCTGGGAGCCGTAAGCCATCCTGGTGCCACACAGTGGAGGGGGCTGACATGGGCATGGCTGCTCACTGCAGCAGCAAGCTCTCACACTCTGTGCTTGAGGGCGTCACGGACACGCAGCAGCAATCAGTAGATGTACAGGCATGCTTCTATAGCTCTTCTCATCTTTCAGGTATGGTATAAACACTCATTTATGACATCTTAGCATATTATTCTTGTGTACCCTTGTCTAAGTCAACTGGCATGAAAAAGGAGAACTGTTAGCCATCAGAACAAAGGGAAGAACCTGTTACAGAGCACTTTGGTAATAAACTTGGTTGCAATGTAGGCTGTTTATGGGTTTAGAATTTGCTTGTCTACTTCACCTTAGGTAAGATACTTGAAACTGTTTTCTTCCCCTTTTATGATGCTGCACTTCCATTGGTTTTATAGGGCATTAGGACGCTACTTCTTGTCCATAACACAGGGCTCACTTTCCCTGCCATAGGAGTCTATACCAGGGGCAGAGGGTCTCACTTCTCTCTGTGCAGCACTGGCCTACAGAGGTAAGCACAGCATGTGGCATCAGGAGCCAAAGAGCTATTCTTCTCCTAGCATCTCTGCTGAGACAGTCCCACATCACTTCTTTACACAGATCTTTGTTTTGCAGCATACCTCAACCACAACCAGCAAAAGAATATAAAGAAAAACCAGCCACAACAACAAAACCAACAGAAAGAAAAATAAAACAGGGTATACACAGAAAAATAGAGGATGCCTATATCCCTTACCGGTGGAACTCAAGGAAATGGTTTTTCACCCCTTCCTTTCAATTCCAGGCCTTCAATTGAGAACCCATTTTTGTGAATTTATCATTTGCAGTTGCTGTGGAAAACCCTTGATGCTCCCCCAGGAGAGGTAGCAGATGAAAGTGAGAGTGTCACAACTCAAGTCATTTGATTGGAAGCTCACTGGGGCAGTGTTTTTCCTCCCTGCCTACCTGAAGAGTATCAGTAATGCTTATGGGCACTGTGCAAATACTAACAAATCAGCTGAGGATTTCTGAGCTGTCTGGAAAATGAAGAACAATGCAAATAAGCAGCAGGGGAGTGGAAAATGCATGCAAATCAACCTATACTTTCTGGTCCATAGGTCCCAAGCCTCATTACCTTTGAAACTTTTGCTGGCGCTTAAGCACTCCGGCTTCTTTCTCAAACATGGAAGCAGGGTCTGCCATCCACAATTTAATGAGCCTCAAGGAGATCAAAAGAACCAAGCGAGAAAGATTCCAATTGTCATCTTAAAATAAATTACTTCTGTATTTGTTTATTTATAATTCTTTATCTTCTTTATCTTATAATTATTTTTCTTCCTGTTTTATAGATATATTTTTGATAGATGTCTAGAAGAGGACAGCATTGCTGCTTATTTGAGAGAGGAGAAAAAGCACTAATGTGCCTTTTATGATCAAAGTAGTATAAAGTAATGTTTATCATATATTGCTTTTCATCTTCAATATGCTCTGCAAACATGCATGTATTAAACCTTAAAACATTCTCATGAGGTACGTAAGATAAGGTCATCTTCATTTTCTGTGTGGAAAAAAACTGTGCCAGAGAGATTTTTACTTCTCTGTGCATGAGATGACTACACTGAAGATCAAAATTAGCAACAGTTTGCCTGAGTGGGGAAGAGAAGGACAGGCAAGCTAAACGATCAGAGCAATGAGAGGCTTATTCTTATTATTCCCTGTCAGTGAAAATTGTAATTATAAAATCTGGGGTGCTAGAGGGGGGATTTTTTCCCTCAGAGGAGGAGAAGTTGAACTGAATATATATTGAAAGAATTGCTAAAAGGAGAGTACATTTGGCAAAGAAGAAATTTAGAGACTATTTCTATCATGTGACAAAGAACAAAACTTGAGCAGGTAGTCTCAGCGCAGTTTCCTTGCATGCATTATGAAGCAGTCATTACCAGCAGGCACAAATGCTACTTTTTATTCTGCAGAGCTTCTGTTCCTTCAGCAGAAGGAATGGTTATTCAGTATTCACTTTGTTATTTCCTCCTCCAGCATACACTTCTATCCTGACTTTGGTGCCAAATATTCGACTGAAGAAATACAAATATCTTCAGGGGTTTTCCCAGGAGGTCCTCTGCACTGCCGGTTTAAGGAAGCTGTGCCTTACAGAATGATGCCTGGGGCCACGGGTCAGAGCCCAGCATCAGTAGCTCCAGCACAGACCCCTGTCACTTGAGACACTTTGCAGATGCTAGAGGCAGAGGTAGCCATATACTCTGTGGCTGTATCTGTGCTGCAGTGCAGAACAACCCTTATTCCTGCTCTCTGGGTGTGCACAATTACCTCCTGACTCTTCATCCTTCCTTTCTGAAGAAAGACCAGACACTGGGGCAGGGAAGGGAGCAGAGTTGGCTTTAAGATGCTGCTGGAAGACCTCTGATCCACCTCTCAAAATCAGCTCAGCCGCTGTACTCAAAACCTTCTTCCTCTCTGTGCCCTCCCACACCCCCAAAGGAAAAGACGACTCAGTCTGAGACAGAAACCACACTTCAAAAAAAAATGGTCCGCATGATGCTTGCTCTACAAATTGAAGACAAAAGCTGAGTTGGACAAAAAAAATAAAATGTTGGACAAAGCTGAGGTTGAAGATACATTGCTAGACTCTGTTCTAACACTTGTATACGGGCTGAACGTGCACGTACAAAAATATACTGAAAGGAAATACAGTTGGAGCAGCTTTTACTTTGTCTACATGAGATGATGAGGAGAGTTCCACTGAGTGTAACCTCACTGAATAAATGCGGCAGGAAAACCATGTGTGAAATGCCACCATTATTTTAATCCTGGGACCAAAGTAGCTCCTCTCCAATGCAGGCACATACAATTTAACAGCTTCTACAGGTCAAGATTATTTCACCCACGTTGTACATAAAATAAGCTATTTCCATTAAAATTAGAAAGCTGAGTGTTCATGTGTACTACTTGGAAGCTAGAGGTATTCCCTAAAACAAATGCAAATCTTGCTAAAAGCTAAAATGACCTCACACTTCAGTCACTGCAAAAAGCCATAGTTATAAACCAGGTTTATCTATCTACACATGGCGTTACCGCTTTCATGTATGTCCTAGTAGACCGGTACTGATAATCCCTGGCATTTAGTGACACCTAGTGGCATTTTCTTGACTATTCACTACTAATTTCTTAAATGTTAGACGCCTGGGTTAGAGAAATAGCTCATCTGAATGCCCCGTGGCAGATTTCCTCCCTACCTTCCTTCTGCTTTCTGAATCCCACGGGAAGCTGAGAGACTCCACGGGGCCTGCCTGTAAGAACTACAGACTTTATAAATGAAAGAACAGTTTCATAAAATATAGGAATGGGAGCAACCTGATCTAGTTAACGGTGTCCCTGCTCACTGCAGGGGGGTTGGACTAGATGACCTCTAGGGGTCCCTTCCAACCTGAAACCTTCTATGATTCTATGATTCTATGAAAAATGGTTGTTCCATCTGTAGGTCAGATCCCCCAGACGTCTGGGAGAGGACTTCAGCATCTTTGAAAATCATTCCTCTGAGGGATGGTCTGGGACCGCAGGGGTGCCAGGCTTTGGACGTAAAACGGTGGTCAGTCATTACATGTCTTGAGGAATAGGCAACAGGCTGCTTTACAGGGTTGCAGTGGTTCTCAGGAGGTTTTTTAATAGCCTTCTGGCCTTTTTCACTTGCACTGGTCTTTTCTATGATCCTTGCCACACATAACGTTTAATTCATGCTAAAAATCCATCTTTCCTGCCTAAATGAAGGTCCTTTTCCAGCAGGTGTCATTGTGAGGTAACAAACACAAAAGCCAAGCCCCTCACTGGGGTGTGGGAAGCCCGGTGGGGTGCAGGACACCCCTAGCCTGGCCAGGCAAAGGGCCCATGGCTCAGCAACCTCAGGGTGAGGAACCCTGACACACATCACAGGCTGCCAAAAAAAAGTCTCTGGGAAGAGGCAGCCTTGTCCAGGCTTGTAGGGTTTGCTTCATCTGGTCCATGCCCTCACACTCCAGCAACCCCATGAACTGGCGGCATGGGTGGAGGAGGCCCACTCAAAATTCATCAGCAATGGAGTACCCACTTTAGAGCATGAAATACCTGAAGTCCTGTGCAGGATGAATACTTGCAGGCTTTGGTAGCAGAGTCTACATTTCCAAGATAGGGCCTCTGCAGTGTCATGATGTCCTTAATTTGACAACTGCAGGACTGATTTTCTGAAGCAGTAAGTCATTCAAGGCTGTGATTGTACAGCTGTCTAGCTAAGGACCAGGTGCCTGGGGTCAGGAAACCAGATTTGAAAATGTCAGCACAATTTCATGGTTTTTTGTGGCCAGATTGAAAAATTCAGTTGGCTGGAGAACTCTAGCTCAGGTTTGATAGCTATATTAATCTCTGTAGTGGTTTTATGTTTTTGCTGTTACAACAATTCAATACCTATGTGTCTGCAAAATTCAGTCATAATAGCCTTTGCAAGCGATTCAGTTATGTAAATTATTACGTTATTGTTATACAATATAAAGCACACAAGTAGACTTAGATATAGAAATGGGTGAAGAACTTCTGACAGCATTTTTCTCTGAAAAATGTTAATACATAAGATTTTGTGGAACTATACCAGTTTTGCCTAGCCTTCCCTTAGAAGGGAGTGAAGGAGGACAGGAGCACAAAAACTAAGAGTATCTGAAAGCTGATGATGAGGACATTCTGCTGGGCTCTGTGTGACCTGATCTCTACACCAAACCACACTTGATTCCAGCTCTTGGCTGTCACTTTGTCACTTTTCAGAGTGTCAGGACCATAAAGCTCCTCTAAGCTGGAGCATTCTCTTATTTTAACTTTTCTGTAAGAACTTCCAAATGCTCTTTGGGGAAAGAGGGGAGGGGAAAATTTTCTGTGAACAAATGATTTCCCATTTATCTCTACTTAAAGAGCAAATATGTTTTTATTTAAGGAAGTGTTAGGAAAATCTAGGGGTTTATTTTATTCTATTTCAATAAATAATTTTCTAGTAGATGTTAAGGAAAAAGAAGCTTAAGGTAATTTTTTTTCTATGAAAAAAAGAACTACTATCAAGCAGCTCTTCAACCTACAGAGTCAGTCCAGACTGACAGCATTGTCTGGACATAAGGGTTACACACACAAGGGCTTTGCAGATAAAACAATTTCAGATCAGCACAAGGAGCTTAAACTATAACTTGACAAGTCAGAACATTGTTGATTCCTCTAACTGCTGCTATGAATTATGACCTGTTACATGCAATGGGAGTCAAGTGCCTTTATTTACTAGCAGCAGTTGAAATCACGCAACTTCATTGTGCAGTACTCTCTGAAAAGGCATTCTCAAACAACAGATTCCTGGGGTTTGTCAGTAACTTAGAAATGGCTCAGTAGATTTTGCCCTTTTGTCATGGGTTAACAACAAATAGGAAAACTTTGTTGGTATGGTTTGCACATTTGAAGCTACAGTGCATTTAAACTCTTGTACCCTGTTTCTCTACTTTCACAAAGACAATGCTGGCTCCATCAAACGCCCTAGAACCCTGAAAGAGGTATTTCAACATGAGATCAGAATCTCCTTCAACTTTAAGTTTTGCTCTTTAAAGCATGGAAGGTGACGTGAGAGAACATATTTCTGAGTCTGACTTTTGTCTTTCGATCTCTAAAGATAAACTTCCTTGAGGTGAGCAGATTAACGAGTACAGGATGCACATTAATTGTTTCTGGCCTGCACTATAATTCTCACTTTTAAAATTACTTTTAATGAAAAAACCCTTTCCTTTAAATAAGTTGTAAGAAAGTAATGTAAAGAAATGTGACCTTTCTTGGATTTTTCCCTCTATTAACTGCTTCTTTTCTTGTGCTAAGCTTATCCAGTACCATGAGTGAGAACTTGATGTACAAAGATGTATAAAGCCTACACAACACTACTCAGAAACTTATCAAAGTTTCAGATCTGTGATGTGTGTGTTATTTTCTTACTGTTCATGATTCAGAAACTCAGTTAAGAAAAAAGGCATTACTGGATTTGTGTCACCGTGAGACACTGCCAAGTTTAAGCAGTCTTCACAGAACTCACAGCCAGGTTTTGTATGGAAAAAATCAATGAAGGGAGAGGCAGAGGGACAAGATCTCCTACCTTCCACCCAAGGGGGGATTACTGCAGAAGGGCTGACAGCCACCTGATTGTTGTTGCCTGTCAGCAGCTCCCCCAGCTCCACAACTAGCCCACAAGGGGTGCTTGGAGCATGGCTTTTTAGACCCAGCTGACAATTCTCCATTCCATTCACCAGGGCTTACACAGGACCATGGACATTGCTTGGGGCATGTTTAGTTTTAATGATAATGATTCCCTAGTCAGTGGAAAATTCCAGGCACTTTGATAACTGCAGATTGGGAGTGACTTAGGAAAACAGTGAACAGAGAGCCATCAGGAGCTGGTATGAAATATTGGGCTTGTTAGACTTTGCATTTCGCTACCTATCCATGCTTACTGACTAAGAGATATCATTAAAGACCATTACATCTAGTAAAAATTATTGAATTGTGAATGCCTCTTGTGCCATGCATTGTGATGCCACTCATAATGTAGTATAAAAAAATTAAGGAAATCCAGACCTTCTTTATTGAGTTGTGTGACGGAATTATTGCATCAAAGGATGCTGCAAGTCCTTTTTATCATATAGAGAGTCTGTTGTGTTTGGAGAGAATATTGCTAATCTCCAAGCTACCATTTAACATGGAACTAGAGGGCCATTGCCACAATGACTCCAAAGACAAGGGATTAAACATAGCAGTGTCTCACAAGAAGATTGTATTCCCCTCTGATGAATACTAGAAAGGAAGAACAAAAAGTGATCTCTAGTATTTTTTATAATTCTGCCTCCAGATTATTCCAAAAGGGAGAACAAACTAGACACTCAGATGCTTTATCCCAAATAGCTCTCAGAGATGCACAGTACTGGAATAGCTTTTCATAAGGAGTAATGGGAATCAGAAATAAATATTAAGTTGAAGGCTCACCAATTCACTTACTGCAAATGCCTTCAACAAGACTGCAACTGGTGACTCAGAAGCTCCCTTCTTCCCTTTAAGAGCCTGAGGCAAAAGGGATGAATGAAATAAAAATTGTTGGTTGCATTTCTGTTCCTTCCTGTAAGCGAGAGCTTTTTCACTTTGTTTCACTTCTAGAAAGCTGAATTTATGGCTAAGTATGGAATTAGTTCTCCAGCTTCTTTTACCACTGAAATGATGTTCACAGCAAGTTGGGTCAAACAAGCCAGGCCACAGCTTCTCTCTTTTAGAAGCAAAGCAAGGCAGCTTTCACAAACCATCTCTAGCTTTCCACCATTCAGAGTTGGATGTGCCTCCTTCCCATGGCAGTGTAAGCTCCTGTGTTAGGTGGGGCAGGACACCACAAGGCTGTTTACATGACCTGATGATAACTGATGGTCAGCGATTGCTTTTCCCAGCTATCAGGCACACTCCCCTGTTCTTCCAGGCCCTGCTTTCTGAAAAACAGGGTGGTATATAGAGATATCAGATTGCTTTCCCATCCTCTTATAACCACACAGCCAAAGCAACCCTTTCAAACAAATGTATCTTGAGTATGATTGTCCCTTGCCCTGAACCACTGCAAAGCGTATTATCCCATAGAGGCAGCACTTGCTTAGCTTGTGTGTACAGCCATACATGATAGAAAATTGGATCCTTTAATACTTGCATTGTTTTACAGGGAAAATATATCTCTGTTCTCTGTGCTTAGACTTTGTGCTTTATATCTGTCTACCTCTAAGCATTCAGAAAGAATGGAAAGATCAAGTAAGACACCCACAGGCAGTCCAGCTCACTGCTTGCTCTAGCTCTTACTTTACCAGGTCTGGGAGTTGCAAACTAAGTAAGCATTTTCTCTTGAGTGCAGTTTCACCTCATCTTGCAGCAACCCTTTCTGTAACCTGGAAGGCCCGTCCTTCACATATTTCTCATATTCTTCTCAGCTGAGTGCTGGAGTCTACATACTGACCAGATACTGTTTTGTTGCTAAGAACCAGTGCCTGAGGAGGAAACTGAGCACATTGATGTCAATTCATTATCTAAATTAGAAAAAGCCACAAAGATTAGATCCAAACTTCCCCAATTTCAGGGTTGCTTATATCCCCTTCAGTTCATTTTTACTCTTTGGCATGTCATTTCACTCTTAATATGATTCCTGTTTCCCTGTCATGCTCCCTCCATGGTCTTCCCCTCCCTTTATGAAAAAAGGAGCTTGCAATCATGGTAATTATGCAGACTTTCACTGTGTCATGCAGTCACTTTCACCTCATGTCCCCTATGACATTGCTTTAAGGTTCTTGCTGAGAACTCGATAAATAAACCCACCACAGAATGGCAAGTGTTGGAAGGGACCTCGGGAGATCATCTAGTCCAACACTCCCACTAAAGCAGGTTCACCTAGAGCAGGTTGCACAGGACATCCATTTGACAGATCTAAATTCACGTTTTTTGCCTCAGAAAATAGAAGAAAATCCCATAGAAATTTTTTAAGTAAACTTTTTTAACTGGAGAGAGGTAAGTAGGTTTTGAATTCTTCAAAACAGGAGAGGGGAATTTGCAGAGGGCAGTTTGGCATTACTGTATCGTAAGGAATCATCAGTAGCTTTGCTTGAAATGCTTCTTTTTTATCAAAGATACCCTTTAAGATTTTTCATTATGTTTCTTATTTTTTTAATCCCAATGCATTTTATATACATTGGTTAAACAACAGGGCCACACCTGCATCACTTTGAGTTCCCTCTGCAACTGCACCACAGAGATGCATCTTGCTGCTCCATGCTCTCGGCTTGCAAGTCGAGGGTGCTCACGCTGCAAAGTGCCCCATGTCCATGAAAGCCCTGTCACCTCCCCAGGTCCTTGCCACACACTTGCAGACTAGCCCAAATTATGACCTCTTGGTGCCGTTCCACTCTCCAACATCCAAATCAGCCTCTTTGTGATGGGACGTCATAAAGTTTTCGAAATAAAAACCAACCTGCCAGTTCGGACCCAGGCTGTCACACTCCTTGGCTTACCACTGAACCACACTTCGCCAACTCAGAAATTAAGGCATGACTGTTTGTGGTCAGCAGGAAGAGCTGTCACCATGACAACTACCCTAGCCAAAAGGACATAAAATAGGCACAACAGCCTAAGCAAATGTTTTTCTTTGGTACTATTTCATTAGCAGCAAAATCTCAGAGAATCAGGCTATGCAGAGACAGGCTAATGACATAACTGGGAAAATGGAATATTTTTCATATAATGACTTATTTAAACCTAGCAAAACACAAGCTGATAAGCAGTATGCATGAAAATATTTGAATAAATTAGGCACAAAAACTTAGTAATATAATCCAGCCAGAAGATGAAACGGTTCAGTTCACAACAGAGACTGCGAGAAGCTGTTGCCCTTGATAGCAGGGCAAAAACCTCAGGCAGCCACAACACCCCTGGTACTTGTGTGTTCCTAGCAGCAAACCTAAGTTAGAGGTTAAGAGTGTGAGCATTCACAGTGTGTTATAAAAAGCCAAGAAATCCACAAGTTCACAGAGTTTATGGACAGGCTTTTTCTCCCAAGGGGCCATAATCAGCGTTGTGTGAGTGACCTATTGGCAGTTAAATCAAAAACAAAAGTTGCAAAAATGTTTGTATTCTTATCCAGGCACACAGGAAATCTGTTTTTTTCATCTGTCAGAAGAATGACTACCCTAACTACTAGGATAGCTGGGTATTTGGGATAGGGGCACTCTTTGGTCACTCTTGCTGTCATGTGATGCTCCATGTTAAAATGCTTAAATGGGATGTGACTCACTAGATACTAGTCCTTCCTTGAGAGATTTTTGTCATTTATTATTCATATAAAGCAGAAGGGGAGATTGAAAACAGGCCATGCCAGAATGTCTTAAAGTGTTGTGGTTAGTCTCATATGCAAAGTCCTCAGGCACTCAAAGTCAGTTTAACTGATGCCACTTTCTGAGCAATTGTTCCAATCACTGAACTCTGGGGATTATGAAAATCATGACTCTGGTACAGGGGATTATGAAAATCATGACACTGTTACTGCAGTTTGGCAAATCTAGCCCCTTCCTGACTTTCTATTCTATATAGGAATGGCAAAGAGCTACTTGTGAATTATTTTAAGATGACTGAAGTAACTTTTGATAAAGCTAAATAAATGACCTCTCAAAAAATATTCTCCCCAGGTTATCTATTGGTTAATAATAGGGGAAGGAAAAAGAAAATGGCCAGGAGCAATAAAGCCACAAGTGAGCATGTATACAAACCCTGATGACCCAGTTAACCATAATTACTATTTTTAAATCACTTTGTTCCAAGACAGGAAACATACTTGAAAAGATTTGAAATAAGAAAAGGTAATGATTTGGCAGCCCAGTTATGCTGAATAAAATTCTGAGAGAAAAATTACCATGGAGAGAAGCTGACTGTGAAAGAGTTACACTAACACCACAAACATGTGCACTGTTACTGAAGTGGAAAGGGCCAGGTAATATACTATGAAGACAGAACGTTATGTTAAAAAAGTTCACCTTCTGCCTTGTACTAAGTGAGCTTCATCATACAGCTTTCTTGGGCTTTCTCCAAACATGCTTTCTGCAATATTTGTGTTTCACTAGAATGCATTTCTTTGTCCAGGAGCAATCCCAGGAAAAAAAAAACATGGGGGGAAAAAAAAGGTGACTCAGGTATCTGTATCTCCTCCTACGTGCCTCAGGGATAAAAAAAGGCAGGCATTAAAAACAAAACAAAACAGAAAAACCAAAAACCAATTAAAAAAGCAATGTTTCCTGTAGACTGCAAAAAGACTCCCACAAGAGTGTATGGGGAGAGCATTTGTCAAATTCTCTTTGTTACCACACCATGTATCTCCAAAATAACACCCAATAGCAGATGCAGGCCCACTGGGTAAGCCAAACAGAATGGCAAGGAAGAAGGCTTATTTTCTTGTTCAGCTGCTTGTGTATTAAAAGCAGTAAGTTCCCTTTAATGAAGTCTTAAATCTGATGGAGAAAGTTAAGGACAATCCTTGATTCATCTCTTGGCTGCACAGGAAGACATAATGAACACAAATCTAAGCAGACTCTTACATTATATTTTCAGAGCAGTCAGAGGCTACAGCTTAGTAAAACTGGTAAGTAAGATGTGCTCAGCAGTGATCTAGCAGAGGTGACGATCTTGTTTCCAATTCAAATCACAGTGCTTAAGACTGTGGTTCCACACACAGCTCAGCCAGGGGGTGTCTGTTGAATTCTGTTTTCAAGCCACTGGTCTGAGCTACCCCAGGGAGAATTTCCTCCAGTTATCCCAGAAACAAGCCTATAGCACTAACTGTGGTGCTGCAGTAAAGAGAAGTTGCCTGTCTCATCTAATCATACTGCCTCAACTCTTACAAATATTCCAGCTGACACACTAGGCAAAACTCTGCCTCTACACTTAGGGAGACCTAATATCACATCACTCTCAGTGATGAGACACCAGACCTACTCTAGTATAAGCAGGATTTAGTCCACATTTAGTCCACTGGTTCTGCATTCTGCGTTGGCCATCTACTTTATTCAGTGACATTTATGCTTCATCGGTACTTGGATTTTTTTTAAACCTCCAGGGCAGATCTCTTATATATTTTTTTTTACGGTCTCTGCTCAGCTGATGTGTTTGGGTGAAGACTGTTTTTTTCATTAAGATAACACAGAAGTGTTTGAATGACAACTTACTTCACAATGTAACTTGAGTTCAGAAAAGGATGAAAGAGCATAGGGTGGAGACTCCCTATCACGGCAAATTTCCCCCAGGGGGTGTGGCTGAGGGCTGAGTGGGATTTTTATTTTTTCCCCAAAGATCATGTGAGAATTGCTCTTTGAATTCAGGTACTGATGTATTCCTCTGGCAAAAAAACCACTCTGTAAGAATCTGTTAGATCTTTTACAGACCTGGAGGTCTGCTTATCAGAAGGAGAGCTATATGAGAAATAACTTGTGAAAAATAGTGTAACAGCACTTTAACTGCATACAGGAAAGATACCGAACTTCAGCATGTACTCCTAATAGGCCACAACTGAATTTGAATTTGCTACAATATTGAATTTGTTACAATATGCCTGAAACAGATCAACTGTAGTCAGTTGGAACTGAACTTTTCACCAGAGAAACAGTGAGCTAGCAGATTCAACCTGGAGAAAATGAAGACCTCAACTATTTGCACTTCAGACAAGGTAAGACTTCAAATAGAAATGCAATATTTCTTTCTTGATGCCTTATCTCTGCAGTCTACATTCTGCTTCAGCTGCCTACCAATGTTCTGAGTGTGCTTTAATGAGGCTGCTGGTCCCATATAACCCAAACTGTCTTGGGACATGTTTAGGAGGCTGAGCAAACAAGATTTCAGACCCCTTCTGGTTTATTTGCATTCATGGGCAGAAGGGTCACCTGCAAAAAATGTACACACAAGCTCATGATCTGGCCAGTCCTCCTGTGATATGCAAGGCTACAGGAGACAGAGCTCTGCAAGTATGGAGCAGGACGAAGGGGCCAGCAGCACATTGTTCGCCGTGCCCGCCTGTCTACAGAGATTGTTTTTCCTCTGAAACTTAAAAATTAACAGATAAAGTTCGGGTAGGGAACAGAGAAGGATGCTCTGGGGTTTCTGTTAATTTACATGGTGTAATCCAGTCTAAGTAGAAGAGTTCATTTATTTCAAGATTGTGTTCTGGGGAGACCAAGAGCCTGCCATGTCTTTTACTGCAGAACTTGTATAAGCAAGTGGCGAAGAAAAGCATTCAGAGAAAACCACATCTATAATAATGCATAAACCCAGGTCTGAGAAACCATTTAGGTCACAAATGAAGCAAAGTTGGTGGTATCCACCAGTCGTCCTGCACTTCAGAGCCTATCACAGAAGATGGCATAATTTACCCTCATCTGAACAACAAGAAAACTTAAGGCATTTACAATTCTGATACGTGTCCATAGCGGTGAAAAAGCTGAAATATTAAACACTTGAAAAAGCAGTTCTATGCAAAATTTACCTCAAAAATAAGAATTCAGCTTTTGTTACACATTAAAAGGTTACTACGGCAACTTGATAGCTGAGCTATAATTAAAAATGAGTTCTTACTCCTGTGACAAATTCCATTTTTTTGAGATTCTATCTGCTCTGCTATTTTGATTGGCAATGTATTTTCTGTATTTCTTACAATTGGCTTTTTTTCTTTAAATTACAGTAACATTCATACTAGGACCTAGAGCTCCAGCAAAGATAATATGGACTTGCCTTGTTGGGTTTATTTCTCTCCAGTATTCCCTGTCCTAATTCTGTGCACACTGAATCCAGTTTCCTGCCCTTGCACTGAGTTACTTACATGGTTTTCATTTCGGATAGGCTATTTTAAACGTGATTATCCTGATTACATCAAACCAATGCATATAGTTTATACAGTTTTCTCCATCTCTTGACTTCTACACTACTCTGAGTCTCCAACTCTTCAACCCTCACTGTCAAAATCTCTCTCATGTATGGCTTGCATTCTCTGTTAGTTTTTCCTTACTGCTCATAAATTAAAACTATCCTCTTGGCTATTGTTTGTGGGAAGTGTTGTCAGGGTTGATTTTTGAGTCACTCAGATAAGAGGGGTTTTGAACCTGCACGCACACACTGCATCCACCACCCTTCACCATTTCGAAGCTTAGTCCCAAGCCCAAATGATTTCATCACTAGGAAAACCCCTGTAATACTCAGTAGAATTCCTTGTTCACTTGTATTTAATGACTGTGCCCTTCAGAAAATCTGATAAGATATAGCTGGTGCATTAGTCACCCACTCCTACTGTAGACCAGGCTCAGAAGCATGCCCGTAACTCTCTTTAAGAAAGTGATTCATTTTAAGCAGATTTTTTTTTTTTGCTATTCAGTACTCAACCTGAAATATGCCATGGTTGCCAAGATAAGTTAATAATTTGCCTATCACCAGGTAGGTCTGAATCCAGTCTCTGGTTGCAGCTGCCTGAGCCCAGAAGGGAAATTTCCCACAGTACTGAAATTTTCTGAAAATTTCCCTTTACTACTTTAGCAGCAGCAGCTGTGGTGACTTTGGTGGCTTCTGTGCCCTGTATTATTTTAAATGTTCTCTGACCAGACTTCATGGATGTGGCGTTTACAGTCACACATGATTTACAGCTATGGTGATTTTTGGCTACGTTAGGGCTCCCAGTGTTGGTACCAACACTGCAGATACAGTGTCTTTGCCGTGGTGAAATTACTTTTAATGGGGGAAGAAGTCAGAAAGTGAAGACAGGCAAGGTCTTCTGCTGCTATTATTTGGACAGTATCCAAGCATTCATACTACAGTTAAGTCAAGCACCTTGGCTTACTTTTTATTGATACCAGTATCTCTCATTCACATTGACATTTAGGCTAGGATTTTCAAAGGAGTTTGAAGTACCTTTACAAGCTTAATTTGGTTCGCATTGCTGGTATCATCTCCGACACCGCGAAGAATCGCACTGTGACTTCTTACAAACACCAAAGGGGAAAGCGTCTGTTTTTCAGAAAGGCTGTTAGGATTTCATAAGTATAATTCATAAGGTAGAGCTCAAGTGTCCTTCACACTGTCAATAATAAACGTGCTGCTTGTGTTCAGCCAATAACAGTATAGGTAGTGGAATGAATAGGAAGTTTGAAGAGGAAGTGTGAAAAATAGATGTTGATGGTAATCACTATGCTTCTTTACAGAGAAGATGAACAACCCCCTGCTCGCAGCTCTCTTTTTGTTGGCAACAGGTGAGTTTTCATTTGCTGCATAACTTACTGTTTATAAATAGTAAAAAATTTTAACGCTACTCAAAGACAAGGCTGTACGACCAAAACGATGACCGAATTAAGTTCCACGGCTAGAAGAAACAACAGCCAGTAGCACTGTTCTCCTGTTTCTTTTACGCTTGTCGTGTTCAGCGGTGCCTTTTCGCTCCCCAGATCCCTGCAGCTGCGCCAGCCGGGACCTCCCATTGTGCCAGCAGCTCCCAGGTGGGTAAGCACTGCTCACGTCATGCCGACTCAGCCGCGGGGGCGGACGTCACCGCCGACAGACACCCGCCGACCCACACGGTTGCGCGGCCGGGCGCTGGCGCGCGCTCCCCGGCGCGCGGGCCCCGCCCCCTCCGGCCCCGCCCGCCGCCTGGTGCCCGGGCCCGCCGAGTCCCCACCCCCCCGCCCCGCCCCGCCCCGCCCCGCCCCGCTCCCGCCTTCCCCTGGGGCGCGCGGGGGCGGTGTCGCCTGCCCGTTGCTGAGGGGGGCGCCCGCCGGCCGTTGTGGCGGCAGGGCGCTGTCGGCCAGGCGGAGGTGACCAGCGAGCCGCGAGCAAATCCCATCCCGCGCGTAGCCGCTGGACGAGGCGCCGCGATTTCGTAAGGCAAGCGAGTCCGCGGTGTGCCTGCGTGACACGCCTGACCGACAAATCACTGTTAGCGGCAGAAAGGTGGGGCCAGCCCCACGCACGTCGACAGAGGCCGTCCGTGGGGGGCGGCAGCTGGTGGGCGCCTGACCCGCCGCATGCCGAATGTGTGGTAGGCCGAAACACCCGGCTTGCCAAGAGCCGCAGGAGAGCGGGGAGGTTTTTGAGTAACTGGTAGCACTGGATAAGACAGACATCATCAAGAGGGCTGTATCTGTCTGAAATTAGCCACAGGTAATTTTCTAGTCCTCGCTATTAGCCAGTCAGGCTCAATTCTACTACAGCATTACTGAGGACGCCAGATATGCAAGAAGAAAACCAAAAAGTTCTAGAGTGAAAAAATTAAGCTGCTTTTTTGTTGTTTCTAAAAAGAAACTGCATGGTGATATCTTTAGAACAGGTACCTTTTTTTTTTTCTTTCTTTCTTGGCATACCTCTTGGAGCACAGTCATGGTATATGGGCTATCCTAGGGGCAGGAAGAACTAATAATACGCATATTCTTTAGGGGGAAGCAGTACAGTAAAACACTAGGATAAAATCAAATGTGCATGTGGACAGTAATACCCACAAATAGGACAAGTAAAAAAAAAAAAAAACTGTGTAACATTGTGTTCATCTGGAGAAAGTAACATAGAACTTCAGTATATTGGCAGTGGGGTGGTGCATTGGGGTGTTAGTTGAGCTAATACACTATTTCCACACATAAAACCTATTTTTTCTTTGTCTGTTCTGGTACCATCATCTCATAGCGAAAGCCAGAGGGGTTTTGTAAGACTGAGAGCATGAAGCACAACACAACCGCTGTTTGTCTATAAGCAGAGACAGGTCTGCAACACTGTGGACACCACTTGGATCTCCATTAATAGAAACTATTTGGGGAAGAAGTTAGCAGAAATTTAGTAGAAGAGTGAAAATGTTTGCTTCTTGTCACTCTCTCTTGAGCTGTTATTTCAAATAGTTTCAGGAGCAGTATGTTACAAATGTATTGACATGAAGTGTTTCAGCAGTTCCAAAAAGGTTTTGTTTTCAGCTGTTTCTTTAAAACCACAACAAAAAAGAAACACCAAGTAAATGAAAGGCTTAATTCCAAGTACGTGAGAGTATTTGCTGCTTTCCCCAGTTGTTTGTTAGAGCACCATGTCCATGGGTGAGGTGGCCAAGATTTGGTTAGGTGGTCGGACTAGGAAAGCAGATAATTCAATGATTGTTCACATTGCTGTAGAAACAAGGAAGACCTGATACCCATCTTCCCAAAAGGAATCTGCACACACCTAAACTGAGGCAGCATAACTTTATTAGAAAAGCGCATTTCTTTTAGTAGGGGAAAGGAGGTGTCATAGGGTGAGGGTATTAAAGTCTGAGCTATACTCATCTGACACACTTTGTGGTCCAAACCAACTTTTAACTGAAATACACGGCTGCCATCTGAATGATCAAAAGAATACCTAGGATACTCTGTAACTCAGGTTGTAGGAAGAAATGGCTCTGAAAAGATCTGTCCTCCTCTTTTCCTCATTACCTCATAACCTAGGTTATGAGACACCATAACCATGCTGTAACACCAACTCCAGAGGTACGCATATTTACTTATCAAAAAGCAAAACATTTCTTATTCAAGATTGATAGGCCTATTGACAACTTGTTAAATTAGTAGATATAAAGAACATGTGACTCTACTCATCAGGAAATTCTCATTTTTATCATCTTAAGTATCCTGTACCTGTTGAGATCCCTATCTGCTTTTCTGAAGAGGAAAAAAAAAAAATTGGGTCTTTTTTTAAAAGTGTGGGTGGTACTTTGAGACATCATGGCTGATTCTTCTGAACTAACAGTCCAGACAGTAAGATACAAAGCAAAAGGAGAACAGTCATATTTTATCACTACTGTTCCTGATAAGAGATTTTTGAAATATTTAAATAAGCTTAA
This sequence comes from Gorsachius goisagi, assembly GCA_018403395.1. Classification (NCBI taxonomy): domain Eukaryota; kingdom Metazoa; phylum Chordata; class Aves; order Pelecaniformes; family Ardeidae; genus Gorsachius; species Gorsachius goisagi. The sequence continues at coordinate 23,041 of BOSO01005405.1, forward strand.
CCGCTAGACACTAAAAATTAGTTCGTCTAAGTATGTCATCAGTGTTTAATTTTCCTTCAGCTGAAAAATGTGTATGTTCAGTTTCAAAAAAACCCATATTTTTCTTTCAAAAAATTCAGCATGAGTCATTTCGTACATGAACTTACACTCCTGCATTATAATGTGGTCTTTACGAAGCTGGTAGTATAAGTGGCTGATTGTTTTTCTCCAGCAGTAGTGCATTACTCTGAACTCCAGATAGAGATGACTGATGTTTTTGGAGGAATTCTGGAGCCTAATCAATTGGTTCTACTGTTGATAATTAGCTCTACGCTGCAGTGTATAATGCTTTGCAAGAAACTCCACAGTAATTCTTGCCAGTTGGAAATTTGGGAAACATCACATTGGCCCTTAGCGTTACTCACTAAAATGCAGTCCCTCTCTCCTTTTTTGCCCAGCTGCTCCAGGCAGAGTTGTTGCCAACTCTGGTTTATAATCCTGCAGGTGAACAGTGCTTCCCTCCCGTGCAAGGCAGATGCTCCTGGTTCTCCAGGGTTCCCAAGTCACAGTGACTCCCCCAGGGCTTGCTCCCCAGATCCAAAGTAACCCACCAGGAGCCAGTGCTTTGTACAGATTTCAGCAAACAATTGAGCGCTTCCAGAAACACACTGACAAGACAGACGGGAACAGTGTGAAACGAGAGCAGAGCTGGGAAATAAAAATCTAAGGTCTCTTAGGGCAGAGGTTCACACAAATTTTCATCTGGTTTATGGAGATTCCCTTGCAATAGCTTTCCTTGAAGCTAGCAATGCTTCCTTGAATATATACAATTTGTTTCTGCGGGTTTTGTGCCAAAGAATACAGCAGTGTTTCCAGAAGCACAAAAGATATTTCATTCAGAATTGGAAGAAAAAACCCAAACCAAAACCCCCAAACATTTAAGCTTTAAATAAGTGCAGAAGCAAGCAGCAAGCAAGATGTCACTGTTACAGGAGAGAAACACAGTTCAAAGGTGTAATGATACCAAAGCTGTAGGAAACACCATCGCAAGAATTTCAGCTCAATGTTGTTGGGTACACAACAGCTGGTAATGGCATCATAAAACACAGGAAGAATTATCCTTTCCTACCTTCATGTAGGAAAACTAGGTTTTAGTTGGTAACATTAGGACTGAAGACTTAACCTTTCTAAATGTCTCTGTCCCTTTTTCCAAACACTAGTGAACTGCTTGCCTTGAGAGTAAACGTGTTGTAAGAACTCACAAACCTAATTCTTACTTTGTTGCACAAAAGCGTATATAGCCCGTCTAGTATTTGGTTTTGCTTCTCATATTCAGCTTGCACCAGATAATGGTCAACAGTTGCCTGTGATGGGTCTTTTCCAGTCCTCTTGTTTTCATCTTGCAGATTGGGACAATGAATTGGTATGCTACAAAGAATTAAGTGAGGATCTAACCTGTACCTGGCTGCCAGTACCCAGTGCTCCAAACACAATTAATTATACCGTATTCTTAAAATGGTAAGTCTAAAAGTCAAAGTATAAAAGTAATTTCAGAAAATGAAAGCTGTCACTGCTGTTTGGCATGATTCCTACCTGCCAAAATTTTGCTCCAATGTATTTCATCACGTTGTAGGTTGTTACTGGTTAAAATCTTTCTTCACATCTCATCAATATCTGTTGATTTGGTAAGAGTGTGGTGGGCTGACCCTGGCTGAAAACCAGGTGCCTACCAAAGCTGCTCTATAACTCCCCTCCTCAGCTGGAGAGGGGAGAGAAAATATAACAAAAAGGTCATGGGTCAAGGTAAAGGCAGGGAGAGATCACTCCCCAATTACCATCACAGGCCAAACAGATTTGACGTGGGGAAAAGATTAATTTAATTTATTACCAATCAAATCAGAGTAGGATAATGAGAAATAAAACCAAATCTTAAAACACCTTCCTTCCACCCCTCCCTTCTTCCTGGGCTCAACATTACTCCCGAATTATCTACCTCCTCCCCTCCAGGAGCACAAAGAGATGGGGAATGGGGGTTGGGGTCAGTTCATCACATGTTGTTTCTGCTGCTCCTTCCTCCTCAGGGGGAGGACTCCTCACACTCTTCCCCTGCTCCAGCATGGGGTCCCTCCCACAGGAGACAGTCCTCCATGAACTTCTCCAATGTGAGTCCTTCCCACGGGCTGCAGTTCTTCACAAACTGCTCCAGCGTGGGTCCCTTTCCCAGGGTGCAGTCCTTCAGGAACAGACTGCTCCAGCGTGGGCTTCCCACAGGGTCGTAGTCTCCTTCAGGCATCCACCCTCTATGGGTCCTTTTCCAGGCTGCAGGTGGAGGTCTGCTCCCCCATGGGCCTCCCTGGGCTGCAGGGGCACAGCCTGCCCCACCAGGGGCTGCACCAGGGGCTGCAGAGGACTCTGCTCCGGTGCCTGGAGCACCTCTTCCCCCTCCTTCTGCACTGACCCTGGTGTCTGCAGAGTTCTTCCTCTCACATATTCTCACTCCTTTCTCCATCTATAATTGCACAGGGTTTTTTTCCCCTTGTTAAATACGTTATCCCAGAGGCGCTACCACTGTGGCTGATGGGCTCAGCCCTTGGCCAGCGTCGTGTTTGTCTTGGAGCTGGCTGGCATTGGCCCTATCGGACACGGGGGAAGCTTCTGTCAGCTTCTCATAGAAGCCACCCCTGCAGCCTCCCCACTACCAAAACCTTGCCATGCAAGCCCAATACAAAGACTTATTATATATCTTACCATGCTTCCAAAACACTGTTTGATACTTTATTGCCAAAGATTACCTTAATCAATCACTTTTATTTGCATCTATTGACTTGCATTGAATATTCAACACTAATACCTTCAAAGTAAAAGAAAGAAACAGACACTGAGCTGGTTTTTGTTATCCATTATATATAATGTTATACCATGTACCCAAGGAGATGTCAGATGTGGCACGTAAGAAAAATAGATTTTTAAGTATTTTCTTGCAACTCTGAATTGTCAAATATTGGTTTAACAAATGGAATGAACTTGTAGGGTTAATCTTATTACGTTAAAGGTGATCCGATTACCTTAAAATATGGCTATCTTCAGTTGGGTCTTTTGTGAGAAAGCTAAAACAAAGAAGCCAAGTAAAATGTAGATAGGCAGATTAAATCAACATCTGTCCCTTGGTTTGTTAAAAAAACCCAAAAACAAAAGGAAAAAAAACAAAAACCAAAAAGCCCCAAAACAGACTAAGCAGATTCCTGTCTCCGTACTTGCATGACAAAGTGGGTTTTCCTCTTTTTTTATCTACAGATTTGGGATCACCCCTGAAATTAAGGGTATATTTAGAAAGAGAGAAGTGAGATCAGAAGACATGATCTTTGCCATGAGACCATATCATAGGATACACAGGGTACAACACTGTATGCCACTGGCAAATTCTGATACTCATTGCTGATTATTTTGCCACATAACCCACCACTCTGCATTAAAAAAGATCTGCATTTAAGAACATCTCCTAAAGCTAAGGAAACGTCACTACACTGGGAAAGTCCCCAGTGCGATCTTCTGCCCAGTGCAGAGGAGCAAAGCAACCACCTCAGGGCTGAAGTTACTTCCCCTGTCACCTTCAATATTTTCAGGTGCCGACTTGCAGTAAGCACCAAACCCCACTGCATTTGCTGTCTTGCCTCTGAGGTGTTCCAGGAGCCCCAATTTCTTGAAAGCTAGGCTGCAGGGTTGATGGTATGAACAGAGAAGGCAGAAAAAAGAGTGTGAAAGAGAAGGTGGGTGGGGGAGGAGGGAGGCAGTTGCCTCACAGAGATGATGATTTTTCCAAGCCGGAGCCAGGACTTGAACCTCAGCCTCCTAGGCTTCAATCCAGTGGTCTTAAAAAAAACTTCCTTTCTCCCTTTTTATTGGGTTAAAATAAAAACAAAAAATATTTGAAAGGCCTTTTTGCTTGCCTAGAAAAGGACATCACCCCTTTCTGCAAGTAACATCAGTTTGACATTGAAATTGTTCCTTATCCTTGCTCCGTATGATTTACTTGTCAGGAAGAAAAGGATTAAAGAAAAAACACTCCCACAGAGAAGTTCCAGCCAAGCATTTGAAATCATGCTTTGAAATATTAATGGCTAATTCACAGCTACTCTGAAGCAGAAAACAGGGGAACCTTCAAGTGGTTTTATTCAGTTATTAAATATTGTATCATGATCAGCACATTTAATACTTGAAATATGCAGGTACGCATTTAGTATGCCAGCCTTTTTCTTTAAGAACATTGAACTGGCATAGCTTTAGCCTTGGAAAAAAAAATCTGTCCTGCGTGTGGCAGAGAATAAATGAGAGAGAGAGATGGGGGGTAAAAAAACCTAGGCAGAACAGTAGCAGCCTTTTATAGAAGGCCTTAAACCTCTTGGACTTTCTGTGCTGTGTGCGTTAGGTATGCCAGGAGAAGTCTACAGGGCTGAGCGCTGAGGTGGCATTTAAACATCTCAGTCAAACTCTGATGCTTTGCAGGAACAGAAGTCAGAAGGCAGGCATATATCTCATAAGAGTTTTTTCATATCTTTGTGGTAATTTATAATTTGGGTAACTGGGAAATTTTGCTATTCAAAAGGAATTTAGGTGCCCATATGGTAGGTGGCAAGTAGACTTTATGAAGTAATTTCTAACCTGATTTCATACCTCCTAAATGTGCTTTATATCCAACTGTAAGTACAAAAGAAGGCCATACGGATTTGGTCTCATGTCATGCTGTGCCTTACAAGTTTAAGGAATTTAACAGTTCTCCACCACACAACAAGGATTTGCATGTTTAAATTTGCTAGAGTTACTAAGGTACTGGAATTACACTTCCTGTTTCAAGCTGCTCAGGCATTACCTTCAAGACTTCAAGATGCTGAATTTTGTGTATAGGTAACTGGAAAACTAACAAGTGCTGTAATGGTGCTTTCTGGGCTGTGTGGGGGAAGAGTAACTATAATCCAGTAAAATACTTGTTTTTCATTCTGGTTCCTTTTCTCCAAAGGAACAGAATACCAAAACTTTTCAAACGAAACACAACATCACCTTCCATCACAATAAAACGAAAGGATCTCTACATGGAGCGATCTGCATCTGTTTGGATAGCAGTGAATTACATCCATGACAGCTGCATGAAAGGAAAGACCATCTCAGTTACACCAAGCAAAGCAGGTACAGTGTCTTCACGAGCTGTGTTATTGCAGTGCCCAGCCGAAGCAGTGGTAGCATTTTCTTGAAGATTATTTCAAAAATTGTAACTCCCAATATACACTTGTTATTTTTACTGATTCAGAGAGCTAAGCTTCAGTTTAGCTTCCTTGGATGAAGTCTTAACTGAAGTCAATAGCAGAAGTCTATTAGTTTTTACAGGAGAAGGGTTTTACCTTAAATCATTTGCTAGACTATAAAATAGTCATATACAGGAAAATATATAGTGATATTTGTGTACAGTACTTAATCAGCTTCCTGTGCTCTCTTTGATAGCTTTTTGAACTTCTTTGTTGGTTTACAAAAAGCAGGTTGACTCAGTACCATGCACTTAAGGAATCCTTGTTATAGAGCATGAGCATTCTGAGAAACCTTTTCAAAGTTCAACTCTTTTTGAAGGCCACTTACACAGTGCTGTAGGGGAGATAAGAAAAAAGAAATCCTATTAACTATGTGCTTTAGATGTTTATTTAAAGATCCCCTACAGTATCTGATGACTGAGATAACTTCAAGAGCTTCCCAAAACTTTACCTTCTCAGAGGAATCATGGTCCAAGAAAAAGCAATGCTTCTCACTGCGGGGGAGCACTACCAGTACAACCCAAATTATCACTTTGACCTCTTCTGGACACTTCTGGCCACCTTGTGTTTATTGGAGGGAAAGACAAAAACATTTGCACTTACAATTACATAGCTAAACACAGTTGCTGAAATTGGAAGACATTCAGAAAATTTTTTGTACAGTTCATGATTATAGGTACTCTTGACATTTTGATTTTAACTTTCAGATTCACTCAGAATAGCACTTGCTTAGAAAAAGGGTCTTCTTGAAATCAGTAGAAGCATTCACAAAAGAATGGCAAGAGGAACAACCCTATTTTGTTGATACCATAAAGATTTAGTAATTATTTATTTCCAGTCTTTTTAAAGTCTTTCAGTGTTCAGCATTCTGTGCCAAGTCTTTTATTTTTTATAAACCCCACGCGACTGACATAATTACCAAAGCTTTCCTGCTTCTCTTCTATGTATAACAGCTGCATGTTCCCCAATTTAGGGAAGTGCTTGACACCATCTAACTTAAGTGCTCATCAGATCACAAATCAATTGATAATAAAGTGGGCCCTGCCTTCAACTCCTATACCATATGAGCTGAGATACAGAGATGCACTCGCAGAATCCACTCGGTGGACGCTGGTAAGTATCTTCCAGATGACAATCGCTTGAGAACATGAGGTGCCTTACTATCAGCTCAGCAGTATATGACACGTACGGCACGACATCAACAGGATGCTAGTGAAGAGCACACACAACATGGATCGCAAGGTCTCTTAATCTTGTTCTAACAGAGCCTAAGCTGTTTGGGAAAGAAAGATTAATAGGTTTATATAGAGAAAAAAAATGGAACAGCGTGTCAGTTGGTTCATTAACCTGTCAATGAGACACTACAACCATCAGTGATGCAAAAGATGAAGCAGATATCAGAAATGCCATCCAAACTCCAATCCTGATTACACTTTAACTGATGGGAAATATGACTCTTTTTGCTGGTATCATTAAATTTTCAAACTGATAAGTGATCAGGTTACTGTGCTTTTTAAGGTAACAGTTCATACCTTTCACACTTTTGTTTTGCATCAGTTTTCCAGATTTCCTTCTTCAACAAGAATGGAAATAATTTCTCTGAGAAACAAGCTCAGTTCCAGATACATTTTAGACACACAACAGTGAGAATAGGGTGCAGCAAGAGGACAGTAACAAAACCTAAAGGAACTAAGAAAGAGGTGGAAAAATAGCTGTAATTTCAGTGAGGTCTGCATGCAGCAGCAATGGCTGCTTATCTTGCCCCTTGCCATCAAGCATATCATGCAAAGGCTTCACCAGAAGGCATCCACATATGCATTATTTGTATCACTGAGTCTCTGAAATAGTCTGCTTTTCAAGCTGTGTTATCTGTAGTTGTATGAAGAATAAAACCCCAGGAAGAAAACTGTCTAAAAAGCAACTGTTCCCACTTTTTGGGTATCTCTGCTCTCTTGGGAGTCTCTGCACTTCTTTTGTACCGCCAGAATCTCCCATGTTCTTCGCTTTATATCAGAAGACTTATGAAATTTTGATATTTTTCTATTTCTCTTATAGCTGGCTGCCACTTTCTTTAGCCACTTCAGAAGGAATACTGTGAGAGGCCCACATAAGAAAGGTTTCATCTTGGTACAAAGAACATGCAAGTTTGGAAGGGTCCCCTTGTTCATTGACACACAAGTCCTAGACCATTCTAGGACAGCCAGATAACCAAGCATTCGATACTGCAATAGATAAACATGTGCAGACAGTCTGGCATGCAGCCTGTGGAAAAATAGAGACTTAAGAGCAGTAAAAATGCTCCTACAGGTTCTGGAGACAGGGGAGATAGGAGATTCAAGTTAGCAATGTGAAGGACTGGTAGAGACAGCCACACTGAGTGATGAGAATGACTGAGTACTGAAAGACTACAGGTCATGAATATTCATTATCTACCAACTGCTCCTGTGAACTTAGGCTGTAAACTCTTCAGAATCACATGAATGTAGGCTACATTTAGAGATGGGACTGGAGGGAAAGGGAGAATGTGGGCATACAAGCACAAGAGTATATATAAAGCTAGCTGAGAAACATGTTTATTGAGAGTAGAATTAATGTACATATAATGTAATTTAACACTTGGGTCTTAAATCGCTTCACTTCCCTTTTCTGTAGGAAATTTGGATTCTTTCTGTAATACTGTGTTGTGAGGGGCTTTTTTGTACCAAGCTAGTTTCATTAGCAAAAGTATAGAAATTTAATAAAAAAAAAGAAAGCACTGCAGAAAACCAAAGAGAAGAGCTGGTCACCTCTTAGTGGGGGGGTTGGGGGGGGGTTTTAGGAAATTTATCTAATTAAGAAAATAAAGCTTCACAGAAGACATGCTAAAATAAATATTTGAATCTGCAATAGCAATTCTACCAAAAACATTGTAACACCTAGAACTGATCAGACCAAATGTCCATTTAATGCAGGATACTGTGCTCTGATAGCAGCCACCTGTGGACATCTGGGGAAGAATGTAATATAGTTCAAGCATATAAAAAGGGGTTTTGATCATATTTTCTCCTACAGTTTTCAGCTCAGGGATTTTCTTAGATACAGGTGCTGTCTTTGTTTCAAGACAATCTCTATTCCCTGTACAATTACTGGAGCTCCAGTGTCATCATCAGCTGCATATGGACATTACTTCTGTGGTGCTAAGGCATAGGCAGCCACACATTCAGTCCAGCCATACTCCTTACTACATCAGTCACATGAATCTATTTAGACACACTGTTGACAGCTGAGAATAAGGGTTTGGGTTTTTTTTTTAATATTTAATTTGACCTTGACATCTTGTTCTTCAGAATGTGAACAAGGCTCAGAGTTAAACAAGCTGATTATTTTTCAGTATATATAATGCCTAGTTGATTTTAAAAGCAATATTTAGATCTAAGCCATTGCTTACATGTCCTCACTGAGCAGAATGAGTTCATGAAAAAGAGGTTATTGGCTTGAAAGAAAGAAAAGACATTGGCTAAAATGTGTAGTAATTCCTCTGGTGATAGGAGCTCCTACTTTCAGCTGCAGTCAGACGACATCCGTGGCTGAGAAAACAGTTTATGTAAGATTATGTTTTACTGCTGCCACATAAATTGAACATCATTTGTTTTTAGGTGCCTGTAGAAAGCAATGCTGTCAATATCACCATTTCAAATTTAAATGCTACGTCTTCATACATTGTTCAGCTCAGATGCATAGCCAAGGATGGTCTCCACTGTGTTTGCATTTGGAGTAAAGAGATTTTAGTCCCTCACAGTAAGTGAAATATAGTTTTGTCTTACTGGGAATAAACATAAATGTAGAAGCCTTTTCAAATCTCATATCATATGAAATAATATTGTCAGATAGTGTTGAAAATATGAATAGCAAACTGATTCATATGAGTGCTTGTCTCCATTTTTTTTCCATGTTTATCAGAACTCACAAACAAGCCAAGAATATCATATAATGCAACTACAGAAATCTCTCCAGGCAGAAGAAGTGTTCTTCTGAAGTGGGAGGTAATGTTCACTTTAAGTTGGAGTACCTTCTGTTATGTCCATGCTATTAATTTATTACTTTATAGGAAAAAATAGACTTTCTCACTGTACTGAGACTACACTGTGTAAGCAAAAGGCATTGAATATTGTACTCTGGCTTCAGGTTTCACTGCATTTATATGGTGGCAGTTTAGGTGCAAGAAACTAGCAAGGAAAAACTACACCAATTTACAAACTTGAAAAATTATTAAAATCTCCACGCTCAAAATCATTGTCTAGAATGAAGATTCTTTCCAGCTTGCATTAAAAATCAGTGTGCCTCAAGTTTATCTCTTAGAATTAAGCTTTCCTTGAAAGATTGTCATAAGGCTTTAGCACATACAAGTGACACAGCTTGTGTTTCTTGTGTTCCTAAGGTTCATTCATATTCTCAAGAGACTAAAACCTTTTAGAAAAGCTTGGTAAGTCTACTAGTCTACTAATTCAGAAGTGCAAATGCATTATAATCAGGATGGAAAAAGAGTCTCTGGCTTACAAGAACAGCTCCTAGCCGCATGCTTCCCATAATGACATTTAAAGTTCAGACCTACACATCAGAGGCATCCTCCCTCTTCTGCAGCAGGAGGCATTATCAGCTGACTGACTACAGCCAATCAGTCTGTTTTATCAGCTGAAGTTCTCTTGGTAAGAAATGGACAACTGACAGTCTTGAATGTATAGTCGAGGGGGCCCACAGGCAACTTCAGTGAGCAAGGTATTACTAGAGGTGTTTGTGTGGAAACTAATTAGTTCTATCTAGACTCTGAGAGAAAGAGCATCTGCAAACTCTGAGCAGTTTGCCATAGGGGATATCCTTGCAGAAAAGACAGAGACTGTCAGAGTTCTGCAATATCAGATGATGTGGAAAGTTTTGTACTTACCCCACGCATTTTTGTTAAGGGAAAGAAAAGACAGCAGAGGAAATGAACACCTTATCTGATAAGGACGAGAGATCCCCTTTTCCCCTTATCTCCTGAGAAGAAGGCAAAGCTGCACAGTAAATGATTCATTTTGTGATAAAGCAATAGATAATATATGCCAATTTAAAAGTTAAGCTAAGAGAAGAAATTATTCTCCATCTAAATGCTTTTGTTTAAAAAAAGTAATATTAAATATAGTATCAGGGCTAGGACCTTCTATTCAGGGTAACAGTTATAGTCTATTGTATGAAGTAAGTTTCAAGTCCAGATGGCTTCAACAAACATCGAAGGTGCAGAGGGAAGGAGTGCACTCAATAATTAACATAATAAATGTAGAGGGAAAAAAAAATATCTTTGGCTCTGCTGCCATACTTGTTTAAGCCAATCTGAAACCAAGAAAACAGCTTAAAGATGTTAATGGCTAGCCATAGCTCCTCTGCTTTTGCTAATGATCACTGAGTAACCGCTACACAGTTCAGATCAACAGGCACAAAACAGCTGGCTTCAGCTCTAAACACCCAAGCAGGCAACATGTGTTGCTTTCATGGCTGCAAATAACACAGGACCTTCTGTAGGACTGCACAAGATAGAGCAGTGCTAGCCTTTTCCAGTCTCATTTTGCTAAGCTAAGGAAGCTAAATTCTACTAGTTTCTTCTTGTGCAATAGGCCTCATATTTCACATGTCCCAGGAATTATTTCCTCTACAGAGAAACCTTTTCCAGTTTCAAAGCCTGGTGAGAGAATCGTAACAGTATTCCCCCAGCAGCTTTACCAGAATGTCATCCTATCTAGGTTACTTCAAAAGTATCAAATTGTTTCATTAAGATAACCCAATTTCCCAGCTTTGTGGTATCTTCACACTATTAATTTTGTTTGAAGAAGTAACAGAAATGCTTGTTATCAGACGTAATCCTTGCAGAATTCACAGGCCTTTGTGTACTGAGATCAGTTTCTATCTAGATTGCAGCAATTTGCATTTCTGTGCACTCATTTTCCAATCTCTCATGAAGATTAGTACATTAAAATAACAAGTGAACCATCACCACGTAAAAAATTTATATCAATGGATATATAACATGTTCCAAAGTTGTAGTATCATTACTAGCATTTATCGTCAGAGACCAGCTGCCTAACAGAGCCTAGTAGATGAAGATTCCCAGAGGCATAAATTGCAATTAAACACCTCTCATTAACTTTCAAGTTCCTAATTATGAGGGGTATGTTCCAGTGAAATGTAGAGAACATTACAGCTGCTTCATAGCTGTTATTACTAATTGGATACACATAACTAAGATCTCAATTAAGCAAAACACTTAATCTTGTGCTTAAATCCTCTCAATTTAAACATGCTCCTAAATTTAAGGAAATGTTTTGCTTCATTGATTCCTAATAACCTAATTAAAACAGTATGATTTTATCCCCATCATTAAAGGTGACATTTTGTTTATACAATTTAATTCCTCTTGATTTTCTGTATGGGTTATAATAACATTTATAGATTAATAATATTTTCCTCTTACTAGGTAACACAAAGTGAGAACGTCCTTGAATATCATGTTAATGTGGAAAGAATACCCAACAGTTGCAAGAATTCACCAGATCGCATCTTTCTAAAAGACAGAAAAATTCTTCTAAATCTCTCCATGGCTTATTATCGAGTTAATATTTCCTCCTATAACAAAGCAGGAGAATCTCCACAAGCCATCTACATTGTCCCAGACTTCTCTGCAGCAGGTACTTACCTCATCATTAATTCATTAGAGCAGTGGAGAAGTTTTATGAGCAATCTCTAGGCTACCTTTTGGCAGCCTTTGCAATAGGGTTAGGCATTCTCTTGAATATTTATTAGGCTGATATTTTTACATAGTGAGAGTCACTACTGTTTCTTAAGAAAGGATTTTGATAGAAGTTAACTAACAGACTAAGCCATTTAACATTCCATTGAGCACTTCTTGTTTTCTCAAGCTAGAGAAGTAACTGTGTGCTAGATCTACCTATCAAAAGGGCTTATGGGATGTACTCAAAGTTAAGTAGGTGCCAGCAGTTTAAACCAAGGTCACGGATTTATGTGCAAATCTAAGGTTTTTGAGCTAAATAACTATTAGGAGACCTGCTACTGTTCTTTATTTCAGTATTACCTCTACTGGCACACAGGAGGAGGAAGAAATAGGAAGTACACGTCATATTCCAATTAAGATGTAAGCTTTTGTGATGCCTAAATACACAGGTTTTTTCATTTGAACAATAAAACTAGCTAACTGTTTTTCTTATAATCTAGTTTCATTTGTTATAATCTTGGGGTATAGTTATTGTAATATAAGAAAAACCTCTCTCTTCCAAAGATTATTTTTTTAATTAAGCTATAGCATGCACAAATAAAGAAGTGTGCAAGTACGCTTGTTGATTTCCAGACAGCTGCAACTAATTGGTGTTTTCAGGATTTTGTAACACACTCCCCTCATTCTATTCTCCTTTGCCCTGCAAAGGCTTAACAGTTTGGTTTTGCCCTTACATTTGACTGCTTTATCTCTCTTCTGATGAAATATATACTACCACCTCAAACCAACTTTTGACTGATAGCTACTTGTTTACTGAATCTCTCAGCCTGTTCTTGACGGCTCTCCCAGACATGTTTCAGATTTGGTTGTACTTCTGTGCAGGTTGTCTGTATCTATCATGAATTACTGGGAAGATACTTGCATTAATAAATTCCTCAGCATGCACAACTTGTCCTCAGTTAATACAGCCATTTTCTTTAATTTTACTTTATTATATTGGTTTTCAGACAGGAGATGAAATAGAGAATTTTGTGTGTCTGCCACAAGATCCATTTTGTTTCAAGTCAGAAGGTCTTTCCTAGTTTGATAATCTGTCTTTAAAAATGTCAAAATGTTTAAGATTCTGGCAGAAAATGCAAAGTATATGAAACGTGAAACTATATAGCTATAATCCATAATTAGCCCCTCCTCCTTCTCCATGTGTAAGCACTATCTCACAGTTGCTCTACATACAGCAGTTAATAGCAGCTCACAGGAGGTTATTTAGCAAGGTCGGGCTTCCTCTTCCTGAGGCTTGGAACACCATTTCCTCTTTTCTGATTGTGAGAAATTAAAGGTCATGAACAGCAATTAACACTGGAGCTCCCAGACACCATTGCAAGGTGCTAGATGCTAAGTTTCCTTTCTGACATACTAGTGTAAACCTTACTATATACTGGTCACCTGCAATGATAAATACTGAATGAATAACTTCAAAAAAAGAGCAAAAGTGAGAAAGCAAACAAGAGAGGAGAAAATGGCTTTCCTGCTTATTGATCTCTGATTGTGCATTTGTTCACAGGCTTGCCTGGCCAAATCCATGTCAAACACCAGGGAACTAATGCAGTTGTCACCTGGACTCCAGAATACAATCCAAAATGTTTTGTGGTTGACTGGGGCACTGGTAAAGACGATATGCGCATGAAAATAATAACTATGGCTACTGAAAATTTCACACTAGGTAACAGCAACCACCACATCCACTTATGGAAGCACCATTTCATTTATTGGTTATTTCTGGTTGGGGAGGGTAGGATTTTCATCCTGTTTTTATAGCAAACTGAAGACCCAGATAAGTGCAACTCTTGTCTTTGTCCAGCAGGGAGACATCATCTAATTATTAATAACACCAAGGCAGATAAAAAGCAGTTTTCAGTAGGATTCTTCTGGTCATAGTTGGGCAGGCTCTGGAATGGGCTGCCCAGGGAGGTGGTCGAG
>BOSO01005405.1:37098-103123 GCA_018403395.1 Gorsachius goisagi
GGTCTTTTCCAACCAAAGTGATTCTGTGATTCTATGATGTCTCTCCTTGCCCACATTCCAGGCAGACCTATACACTACTGGCTTTAAAAAAAAAAAAAACCCCACACCAAAACCACCAAAACATTCCTCTTGTCTCTAGGTAAATTTAACTTTAAATATAAACTGCTCTGTTACAGTCTCACTTAGATGATTTCTTTTATCCCTGTGGCTGTCCTTGTCAAAGCCTAAGTTCTCAGCTCCAGGATTCTGCTTACCAACTAGGCATGATGAGCTGCAGCCAGGGATCACTTTATGGGACAGTCATCAAAAATCTTGATTAAAATCATGTAGGTGACTCTTTTGCAAAGGCCATTCAGGACTGGCTTTTATGTACAGTAGAGAATGTTGAGCTTCAGAGTTCTATAAATGAATGCACTGTTTTCCTTGGTCCTTCTGCAACACCTGCACTGCCACATTACATCCAGTTGTTTTGCTTGTTTTTAAATATACTAGCTGAGCGGGAAATATCTGTCCTTAAGATACCTACAGCCATTTTAGTTCCCTACTTCGCCTTCAGCAGCTCAAGCCTTCCAGAGGGAGCCTATGAGCAGATCTGGCATCTTTTAAAAGCAAACCTGTGTTATGTCTTGTTCTGCTTTGGAAATAGTTTGACTTCAGCATCTAGAGACAATGAAGAAGGATGCACATATTTTGTACTCAGTGTAAAGCACTGTAAACTTGTACTATGCTTTGAGTCTCAGAAAGTAAGAACTGTACAGAAAAGCTATAAAGTTGTTGTCTCTCCTGCCCTTCTTTATCATTTATAACTTTTCAGTAAACCCTGATGTACCTTTATTTGTTTTCCAGACAATTTTCAGCCATATAAGTTGTACAAAATAATGGTACATGCATCTGATGTGTGTCAGTGTGAAAGTTTCACAAGACATGAAAAGACTTTTGGAGTGACCCACTTTTACTCAGTTGAAGGAGGTATTCCTCCCCTTTATATAACCTCATCCCTTATATTTCTTCTTGTTTCCTCTCTGTGGCAATAAAAGAAATCCTACACAAAGTTTCTTTCCCAAGTGACTTAACAGCATTCTCCAGTTAGTATCGCCTCTGGTCCTAGCAGTTACGCGCTGGCAGTGAATGACCTGAATGTTGTTCCTTACTGACAGGTCCACAGAAATATTATTATTATACATGATATTACTAAAATATCAGAAAGAGGGTCTTGGAGTTACTACTCTGTGTAACTCAAATGTAACTGTGGCCCAAGTCAGATTTTCCAATCCCAATTCGGTAGTGTCTTATATTGCAAGTTGAAAGTGTTTGTAATGAGTGTCACAATTTCTACCTACTTTGGTGTTGCTTAAGATGAGGGGTTTTTTACTCTGTGGAATTTCTCCTCTCTCTTCCACCCTTTATGTTATATTTATGACAACTAGGATCAGGCAAGGAGCTCTCTAGGAAGCAGCTAGTTATCAGTCTTGTATGTCTATTGCACAAGTACTGATGCAGAATTTAAATTATTACCCCATTTTTAAGTTCCCAGGACAGGTCCTGCTAATGTGACAATTCTGAATATCACAAAGCATTCTGCACTTGTGAAGTGGACCGAAATAGCTGCCAAAGACTGTTTGGGTTTTCTCCAGGGATACAGGATCAGCTACACAGATTCGTCTGGGAAAAAGTCCCCGGGTAAGTCACCATTGCTCAGAACAAAGCAGCATCTCAGAGCCACCGCAGAAAAGTTTCATACAGACCACGAAGTGCTGTTGCAGCACACTACTGAGTTACTTAGATTTCTGTGGGAATTGAGCACTCTCAAAGGTCAGCTCCTGGTTAGAGTTTTAATGCTCTAGATGAATACCTAGAATTTTCTAGATATCATCTCAAGTTAAATATTGATAAGGAAATATTTCCTTAAAACTTACAGTTCTAAGACTACTGCAGAATTCCGTAGTAACACCAAAAGGAAGATGTATGCTCTCAGTATTTCTGAGGTATTAAGATTTCAGTCACAGTACTTTTAAGTTTCATTGCAACTCAGCCAAGCTTGACTCAGCCTTTCTATAGGAATTAAGATATATATTTCATTTTTGAACTCAAATACAGTTTGTATTTTTACCTGTTTTTAAAGATACTATTATTAATTTATTTTTAGAAACATTTTCTTAAATTGATAGCTTTTGTGTTTAACTGCAATTCTAGACATTGAAATAAAGGAATAGTTGTGAGCGCAAACCACTTGAGTTTTCAAAAAAAATCCCTGTACTTCTTTGATAAACCTTTTTCTTCTGGTCTGCAGTGAAAAGTCTTCTTGCCATAAATAATAATACATTAACTTTGCACATACTGACTTTCAAATAAAGTCACAGACATGCTATGGAAGACAGATAGCACCTAAGACTTGACAAAGGAGAATAGCAAGGGTTCTGTAATTCATGTTGGCCTATGCCTTCACAGGACTATAAAAAGTAACAAAAGCTTCAAGTATGCAGTATTAGCAGGAAGTCTGACAGCATTTTCGGGGGACTCTATTCTACCCTGAATACCTGTCAGGAAGTGCAAGGGGAGACAGAAGGGGAGTGTCCAAGACTGAACTTAATTTCTACTTTTTTTCCTCGGCCCTAATCAGTCAATACAACAGTTACATGACACCCGATTGCCATGTTTTCCAGGCAGGGAGAATAAGTTCATTGGAGAATTTTGGGAAAAGAAGCCTATAGGCTACAGCACCCTTTCCTCTTCTATGAAGATCTTAAATTTGCAGTGGCAAACTTAAAAAGTAATTTCTGCACTGTTAAAGACATTCTACATCATTATTCTGGCCAGGGGAAAAGTCACTGCACCATCAGAAAAGAAAGGTTGAGCTGAAAGCCCTACAAAGTAGGTGAAGCAGAATGCACAGCCCTTTTTCTGTACTGAATGGTAAGTAATAGCACTGGTATTAATCAAGATGAATAAATAGCGGCTACTGTAGTGAGGGTAAAGCGTGTGATCAGGTCTAGTCCTAATGGCTATTGTTAGAGTAAACATCAGAAACCACTGTTCAGTGTGTTAGGTGTATTTTCCTGTCATGCAGTATACACAGCCTTCTGCACACCACATAAACATCCTAGGTGTGTTAAAAGCTCATCCTTCTTACTCCCAGATTTAAAATGTACATAAGTACTTTGGAGAATCAAAATACACATCCAAAGAACATCTATGCAGTGTGGCTTCATCCAGGTGTGGATTAGGGCACAGAAATTTTGCCTTTTCCCCAGTCAGCTACACTGATTCAGGCTCATCTAATTGTCTCCTTCTCCAACCCCTCTTGTATTTCAGCTGTTACTCTCAATTCTTCTACCACAAGTTACCATCTCACTGGACTGGAGGGAAAAACCATCTACCGTGTGCAGATTTCAGGATTCACTAATGCTGGTGAAGGACCTCCAACCCTTTCGCAATCTTTCGTCACTCCGAAATATGGTACTGTGGAAACTCTATGTATCTGTGTTACCCAGCATCAATCCTTGCTTTATGCACTATATATGGCATTATTCACTACCCTTTCCTGCTTTTCAAGGAGTAGCAAAGTGTTCATGCACAAGTTTTATTATTCAATCCTTAGTTACTTATAGCAAACACACAAAATTGTTCCTTTGTTAGAGGTAAACTATGCATCACAGAACAACTCTGCCTGTATTTCGTTGCCTAACATGCGGGGAAGACTTAGCTAGGGTTCGTCATCTGAGACATTTTCTGACCTTTTTATGCTAGTTTTATGCACATATCTTTATTTATTGCCGATTCCTGTCATAGATTTCAGCAGTTTAAATATTCTGCCTGTGGCTACTTAAGTTCAGCAGTCTTTGCTCTTGTCAAGATCCTGAACAATCATGTAAAAGTGATTTCCAGTTAGACCCCTGAGCCATTAACTGTAAAAAAAAAAAAAAAAATTCTCTTGTCGAAGTATCTTTTGTTTTCTAATAATTTAATTACATTTTATGTAACAGGTCCTATAGTTTGCTGGCAAAATCTGCTTTTTTGAAAGGTGCCTGGATAGGCTAAGAAGATCAATACAGTTACATTTATAAAGTCTCATGTATTGTAATCATGTAGGGTTGGCTAAACAGGGTCTCTCAAACATTTTTAACACCTTATCAATTAAACTAAAACTAACACTGCAGTAGACCCTTTTTTGGTTTGATCGCAGCTTCACTCAGTTGAAGGTTTCTAAATAAAAAAAAAAGAAAAGAACAGGCTAAGATGGTATCAGCCACAGGAAAAGTAACCTGTGAAATTCAGAGACAAAGTATGCAAATGGTTTCTCCCCAATACAGCTTTTTTGTATCAAGTGAAGAAGATTTAAAACACAAACAATTGAATAGTCAAAAGTGTGAAGCAGAAAGAAGAAGGGAAGAAAATAAAATCTTCCTTGAAATCAATGGGGTTTCTACCCCCTCCTCCCCCCGCCAAAATCCTTTCTCCTGTCAACACAAGAAATTAAAGTGTCTCCACTGGAGCTTTTCTGCAGGACTTTATTCCACGCATCCTGCTGAATTTGGATAGGATTCAATTTTTCAGGAAAATAACAAAAATGCAGAGTTAATCTAATGCAACATTTTAAAAATTCAAGTAATTACATTGAATTTAAACATTACATTTACTATTTTCCCCTCCCCAACATTTCACAAGTTACTTAATCCATTGATAGTACCTCAGGTTTCTTTGTCATAAAACCCTTTTTCAGCAACAAAACAATTTGCAGGTTTTCAAATACCTTTTTAAGCAAAATTAAGTAGCTGCTTGACTTAAAAAAAAAAAAATTTTTTTGTTGGTGGGTGGGTAGGAAAAGAAAATGCAAGTGACCTTTTTGCAAATATGGTTTGTCAGTATCAGCAACACATTCGTGGACTGACCACACTTTCCTGGTGCTATTTTGAAACTATCTGTAAAGAACACCTCAACCCTAACCCACTCTTCACATCACAGACGACTTTGGTTCCTGTGTTACCAACAGTGCTCCCACTGTCTGAGCACTTTATCAACCTTCATTAGCCTTTCAAGCACTGTAACTTCCTGCCACCCTGCTGAAGGAGAATCTTGAGCTGGTATTAACATAGGCAATAGGAAATGTAGGTTTGCAGCAAGGGCTGACAGATGGCTGACAGCAGATAAAATTGCCTTAATGTTTCTAACAGGTGAAACACGGCACCTACCAATACACAAACCATAATATTGTTATCAGGACCAGATGGGATCTCACCAGAAAAAAACCCAAACCCTGCTAGTAAAATCTGAAACAGATTAAAACTCACTTTCACTCAAATAGTTTCTTATGAAGTCAGACCTGCATCAGGGTCCTGACCCATTAAACAGGCTAGAGCTTGTCACGTAATAGCATGGGGGGTAGGAATACTTCTTTTATTATGAAGTGTTTAGTTTTGGATGGTGTATTTAAGAATTCAGTACATGTATCTAGTTACCATAAAATTACAAACTTGAAAGCCTCAGACCCCCAAGAAATCCCAGGTCTTGTTTTAACTAGATTTCACTTAAGGAATCCTAGAACATGTGTAAAGTTGACTTGACTTTGTTTGAAATATTTCTCTTGTGGATGAAATACAGTCTTGTTATACTTGATACCATAAGTCTGATTCAATCTTTCCGTTTCTCATCAGATAAAGGCGAATTCAAAGGTTTTGTGACTGGCCTTTGCTTCAGCATGATGCTCTTTCTGGTGTTTGTACCTCTCATTTGTTCTCTGGTCCTTAAAAGGTAAGAAGGGAATATTGGCTGAATTTGGTAGCAGCACTTCAGTTTTGCTTAATGAAAAGCTTCATAGCACTGAGCCTTTTTTATCATTAAAAGCAACACAACTCAAAAAGCACACAACACAAAAGCCATCCCAGTCATTTATACAGCAAGAGCAATTACAAACCACTATAAGCTGATTAGAATAGTTTGTCAGTAATCTATAATCTTATGGTTTTGATACAGTTATCTGACTTCTTGCTGTCTCAAATACCCTTGAAAAGAGCAAGGACCAGTCGTCACAGTGGAAAACAGGTTATATTTATGGAAAAAGCATGCCTTTGATTATTTTGCTGTTTCATTCCCAACTGATAATCATATCTCTTCTACTGAAATACAAAAATACATTCCAGCAGCATACACAAATTGATGTTGCCATCTAAGCAGTTTCCTGCAAGCACATCTGGATGTTAACTGTATAGATTGTGCACATAAGCACATAATAAGGAGTAGTAGGTGGATGAGAAGGAAGTAGAGAATAACAAGGATGCCTGTAAGGTATGGATGAGGTTCTCTTATTTTAGGAGAAATTGTTCTCTGCAGTAATAAAGTACACTCCCCTCAAATAGATCCAAGGTACAATATTAGGGGCATACACTACCACTAAAAAAACCCACAAGCTTGCAGAGTAATGGGTTCTAAAACTTATTTTCTGATAAACCTAGTTGCATACAACCATTACTATTTTGATGTCCTAGAACACTACTTTCCCTTTTTCTCCTTTTTACAAAGCAGCAGCCTCAGAAGCTGACAGAAGACAGAATAGACAGCCAGGACAACCCATGGCTTGAAAGCCATATGGCATGATGTAGCTCACTTTAGCTTATGCATCAGGAAACTCTTACCATTGGGAAACTGACCGCACTCCACATTAAGTCTCCTGTGCACTTTCCTTTTCAAATTTTACTTTAAGTTGCTCTGTATCTGATCCAGCATTTTTGACAAGAACTTCTGAGACCTACAGAGAAATTTTGACCTAGAGCAAACTTCATTGTATTAAACATAAGATCATACTTCATTGTCTGGGCCAAGCAGGAAAGAATTTTTTGAAAACTGAAAAAACCAGCACACAGAAGCCCAGTGAAAGAGCAATTAAATATGTCATGGTATTGACCACCTGGAACTGAGATGAAGGGTCCCAAGGATCCCCTCATCTCAACTGCCTGCTTGATTTGTAAAAAAGGACTCACCAGCCAGCCAAACACTCATCTTCATAGGACCAGCAAGGAGATCCGGTAACTCTACACTCTCAGCCTTCACCTAAAACCACAGCCTAAATAGAGGCTTACAGCTAATGAAGTGTGTATTTGATTTGAAAACCAGGCAACACTGAAGCCAACACTAAGGCAGTGTGGTAGGCTGAATAACCTCCCACAGTTTCTCACAGCTGTGTTAAGTTGGGGTTTTTTCTATGGAGGTGTGTCATTGCCCAAAGTTCATGGGGGGTTCCCTGAGAGCAGCTGCTGACAGGGAGGGGATCAGCTCAAAAATGCCAAGAGACAATCTCCTTCTGCTCCCATAGGACCCAGTGATGATGAGCAG
This sequence comes from Gorsachius goisagi, assembly GCA_018403395.1. NCBI lineage: Eukaryota > Metazoa > Chordata > Aves > Pelecaniformes > Ardeidae > Gorsachius > Gorsachius goisagi. Next base: position 44,425 of record BOSO01005405.1, read on the forward strand.
TCAGGAGTGACTGATGCTAATGGGATCAGTCAGCTCATCAGAAACTCCTTCTGAAATTCCCATCCAGCCCCAATTGCGCCCCTCTGCAGGGAAATCACAGCTGGCCTCTACCAGCCTGGGACCAGGACCACCATCCCAGAGTGGCAGAAATGATGGGCAGGCTACCATTACAGCCTGTCCTCTCAGGAAGGGGCAGGAAGGACAATGTCTGAGGTGGGGGTGGTCCACAGAGGCTGGAGAGAATAGCAGCTTGTTGCCAGTTTTGTTGTTTCTGAGCCCCAGGGTGCAAAGGAGGAGCTTGGAAAAAAAGGGTTCTGCTGAGAGGTCTGTGGTCAAGCAGCCAGCTGAAATCTGTTTGGACAGCTCAATTAGCAAACTCAGCTCTGCCTTGCAAACCCCTTCCTCTACTGCAGAAGCAGCTGGTGTGAGTTTTTAGTAAAGCTGTGTTTAGGTTCATGTCAGGTGAAAAAATGAGATAATGTATGTGATAGCTCCCAGAAAGAGCCAAACTCAAAACAATCAGGAAACAGCAGGAACTGTGTTGTCCCCCCTGTTCTGGTCTGCAGGTCCAGGGAGAGCCTCTTCCAGGCCACTGGTGTCATTGCACAGAAGTCAAAAACAGCAGTAGCGTGCTCTTTGTTTGCCCAGGAGCAAATACTTACTAAAACAAACTTCCTCATATGTGTCCAAGAGTTCTCAAGGAAGATGGAGGTTTTGTGGAAATTATAGCAAATTAGGAATAGACAATGATTAAACATACAGAAAGAAACATTATGAGCTCCTGTCACAGCTCCTTTGTCCTTAAACAAAGATGCTAATTGTCACTAACTCAGCATTTCAGTGTAGACTATCAAGCTTGGTTTTCTGTATTTTAACTGGCACTATGCTTATTGGAGAATGTCTTGTTTTAATGGTCATGAAAATACCAACACAATGTTATGTGTAAATGGTAGTTAATTTAAATGCATAGGAAATGTCAGTCATTTAACCTGACAATAAATTCAGAATATTCCTTTACAGGCTGAAAATAGCATGCTGGCCAGGTGTACCAAGTCCAAGAAACAGCAGTGCACTCCAAAATATGGCAAGTACTCTTCTGATGGTGTGAAAAAATACCCAAGGGAGATCTTTCTTACTGATTAATCAGTAATGTTATTACTTTTTTCACACTTCACCGTAGTAAATGCCTAATATGAACAATTGGGAAGCTGGGCTAATATTAGAAATATAGGATGGGGGAGGGCTCTTGTGTAGACAGAGGTTGTATACACTCTTTAATGTAGTAAAGGTTCTCAGGCTTTTTTGAGAACATTATAGAGTGTGTTTAAAGGTATGGTTGTTAAAAGAACAAAGCAAAGTTGAACGTGGGAAGATGGAGTCTAAAGAGAGAAGTTCAGTTTTTATATGTGGTCAGTTTTTACTATCTGGAACTGATTATTATGTACAAGTTACTCAAAACACAAAGTAATGCATGGTGACCTAATACCACAGAAGTCTCACAACAGAGGCCATGTATATGGTGTTTTCTGAAATCGGCTCACAGAATCACAGAATGGCAAGGGTTGGAAGGGACCTTGGGAGATCATCCAGACCAACCCTCCTGCTAAAGCAGGTTCTCCTAGAGCACGTTACACAGGACATCATCCAGGAGGGCTTTGAATATCTCCAGAGAAGGAGACTCCACAGCCCCCCTGGGCAGCCTGTTCCAGTGCTCTGGCACCTTCAAAATAAAGTAGTTCTTCCGCACATTCAAATGAAACCTCTTATGTTTCAGTTTGTGCCCATTGCCCCTTGTCTTGTCGCTGGGCACCACTGCGAAGAGTCTGGCTCCATCCTCGTGACATCCACCCTTGAGATATTTGTACGTGTTGATTAGATCCCCTCTCAGTCTTCTCTTCTTCAACCCCTCAGTCTCTGTCCGCCTCCAGAGCAATCCAGGGGCTCTCACTGGTCAGCTGGTAGCTGGCTGAGGAGCACCTACTAGTCAACAGGCACCAAGGTTCAGCAGCACATTCAAATCTTGCCCACGGCTTTCCTATACACTTTGGTAAAGATACTGAAATTTCAGGACTGAAGAAGTGCCTGGAAATCAGCTGTTAGAAGGAGGCAGCTGGAGACTGTGTAATTCACTTTTGCCTATTAGTGGACTTACTTGCATCTTCCTCTCCTTACCTCCCTCTTCTTAAACAAGTTTCTGCTCCAGTTTTGCTGACACCTGATACTAAAGTCCTTCTAGGACACCTCAGCTTATCTCCCAAGTCTCACACCACCAACCCTTATGTTTTTGGAGCAGGAACTTGTACTGCTTTCCTTTTTGATTTTTCTGGCAGACCTGAACTTAATTTGGCGCTCCTAAATCTAGTTTCTCAAGACAACTTGTGAGCTTTAACAAAGCGGGCTTCTATTTAGTCAAAGATGAGGCAGAAGCTGGAAGGTATCTATAAGCCAGATGCTGTCCAAATCTAGGACAGAATGAAATCATTAGCAACAAAATTTCAGAAGACCCTGACAGGCTGCTGGTAATCAAAGGTTTTGCTGAACATCATAATCTCTTCCTTCAACAGAGCAAGTATGAAGTTTCATATTCCAGATCAGGACTTCATTGCTTGCTTTCTTCCCTTCTTCCACCTAAATGTAGATAAAGAATTGATGAGCTTAGAGGTAATATCAGAGAGTAATGTTGCCAAAGCCAGATAGTGCTGAACAAAGAAGGATCAGATGTACAAATGTACAGCTGTACAAAGTCAGAGGTTCAAAAGTGATGCTATTCACTGTTTTGTTCAGTTAAAGAAATTGATCTGCTTACAAACACCAGACAACTTCCAGTACTCAGTGCTGGGGTTCAGCTGTCCCTCACTGACCACTCCAGTAAAAAGATATTTCAGACATATGTGCTTCTTCTCCACCTTGCATTTAGAAAGTGGGAGGTCTGGAGATTCAATACTTGCTTGAAGTGAGGCTCCTCAAAGGCAAAAAAGGAATCTAGTATATTCAGCATTTAGAGAATTTCTGCCTTAAAGAAAGCGCAAGACCTGAAGCTGTTTTCATGAAATAATAAGCTTAGGTTCAGTAGAATAGAAATTCAGCAAGAAAGGAGTAAGAACTATCAGCCAAAATAACCTAATAGGTTCAAAGAATAATTTGTCATTGTGAAAAAGTGCAGGTGAAATACATTGAGGCTGCATGTTATAGAAAGGACAAACAGGTTTTATGAACCAGAATACCACTTTGACGTAAATACTTTAAAAGGTAAATACACCTATTTAAAATGCATTTAACTGTTTCTGCAGAGGCGAAGCAACTATAAAAGGAAATGAAGCCTCTATTAGCTGAGTCTGGTAGAGAAATACTGTAATGTTGATAGTATGGCAGAAACAGAAATAACAGATATCAGACAATGGGTTTGGGAAAAGCAGAAATAGCTGTGTGTGAGGAGACAGCACAATAAAGCAGTTACCAGATATACTGCCTAGAAGTAATCTGGTATTAAGAACAGTTCATGAAATGTGGAGAAAAGTATTCCCCAAATGAGCATTGTGAAATGGAAGCAGGGAGTAAATCTTACTGTATTTCATATATTTATTCTTTTTGTAGGATGTTTCAAGACTGAACCCCATCAAGTTAGTTGAGCAATGTAGCAGCTCTTGACAGAGACATATATATAGTCCACAGATAGGTGGCAAGAGAATTTGTACTTTAAATTCAGACAGAGCATTCTTTATTGCAACCTAAGAAATGATACATCCCATGATATGAAGCAGCAGGAGGAACTGGAGACACTGTGAATTCAGTCAGCACACAGAGGTCAGGAAAATGAACTATGGACACTAACATGGCCAGCCAGCCACTCCATCAGTGTCCTGTTCTTCACGTTTAGACAAGATTCTTTGAAGATGATGCTGCTTCTTCACCTATTAGTGCCTCTTTCAGAGAGAAGCTCACATAGAGCTTTTTTTAGATTTGGTAGGTGCAGAGTTTGGGCTGCTGTTCATAATAAATATGATAATGGAGGTACATATATCACAGGTCTTTACTCAAAACAAGGCAAAAGCTGACCATGCAGAGGTGCCTACTCATCCCATTACAATAGAAAAATACAGGTATTTTATGCAGGTTTGATGAGATTTCAAAGAACATCATACTCATTTCCAAGTCAGAACACAAATTCTAAGAAGAAAGAAAATGAAAAAACAATACTTATTTATTTCTTGCAAAAGAGCCATACCAGTTCAAACAAATTTATAGCAACTGAGGAGGGGAGGGGAAAAAAAAAAAAAAAAAGGCTGATAGTATTACCAGAGAACTTACCATTTTTAAAATATTATGGCAAAATTGGCCAGCCCAGCAGAACGATCTAAGCGGAAAAGAAGGATGCATGGTGTTACAACCTGTTGTCCATTTAATCACACAGAATTTGCAAAAATTTGTAACCCGAGGTATACTTGGATCACAACATGGCAATTGAGTTAAATAACAAACTGCTTGCAGCAGCTGATAGCTAAAGGTTGTTTGGCTGCTGTTCAATTCAAGCTGCTGCCTTTTTATAGTAACACATTTGTTAAACTTTTTCAAAGTTGTGGGTCTCAGAATAGCACATCGTGAAACCTACATTTTATCACGTCTACATTTTATCACCACTACAATTTACCACCACTACATTTTGTCCCAACCACACATAAAAGCAAGAAAAACTTTGTTTAAATACTATGGGAGAGGAGACGATGGTCCTCTGAATTAGGGAAATATATATTTTCATTCATGTTTCTAAAACCAATGAAGATTTAAATACAATCGATTAGTTAGCATTCATAGGCAGGACCAGGCTGCCTGTCTCCTGGCTTTGTTCTTTTGTTAATTATTTCAGTAAATTGCCAATTGCACTTTGCAAAAGTATGATACTAAAATTATTCTTTTTCGTTGATTTGTCTTGCAGACTAATTGGAAATCTGTTTCAAGGTCACTGCTTCAGGCCCTGTCAGACAATGATACCACCAGCCTTTATGTCATAGAGCATGAGTCAAAGGCTCCCTTGAAGCTAGACATCATTACAGATGGTAGAGAAGACAGCAAGTGTGACACTTACCAGTCAAAAGAACCAAGGAATAACACAGACATAAGCCTAAGACATGAAGAAATCCCTGAAGAAGCGGTTACAAGTGAAGAAGAAGGAATCATTTCCATTACAGTACCACTCTTGGGTGACTACACCAGCATGGAATTCAGCCAGAAAGCCCTGATGAATCTGACAGTGAAGCTGCCTGCAAGAGCTTCTCATCCTCATCTGGAAATGGAACTAAGCCGTAAGCCAGCACAAACTGAGCATAAAGTTTTATTTGTTCCCCAGGACTACCTCAAACAAAGCCAGGTAGTATTTTTGCCATCTGGACCAACTTTGATGGAACAAGTCGATTCAAACTGAAGCGTATTCATAACTTCCCATATGATACATTAAGTTCCAAAACCACTGATGCATGAATGAAGCCATTAGGACCATATAGGACGGTGAGCTGGTGACAATAGTTAGCCTCGACTTCACTAAGCTTCCTTTGTGAAACAGATCAATTATATTAGATTAGCTGCTTCACCACAGCCATTCTGTGGAAAGTCCTACTGTCTTCACATAGGCAAAACTTTCAGGGAACTTTATGAAAAACTCTTGGTAGGTGCTTAGTCCCAGGGCACTCAGCAAGCCATTTCAAGGCTTCCACTCTAAGCACAGTGTTGTTCTAGTCATCAGGAGAGCTCTCTAATCACTGTGACCAGTCTAAGACCTGATTGTCAGATCTTGTAAGGTCTTCAGTAAAATTTCCAGCAAAAGTGTCTACCACTCCAAAGAGGCTCTCCAGCTGGTCAAAGCTGTCCAAAAAAAAAAGAGTGAAAAGCCTTAAATTTAGGAATAGAAAATTATGCTTATCCATCTACGTAAAGCACTGTTAAGTGTTTTACACCTTTATTCATTGTAGATTAACAGCACTGCGTAAATGAAGATGATAATAAGTATTATTAGTAATATTCAAGTTTTTACTTGCATTAAATTATGGCTATTTCTTCCTACATTTATCTACACAGATACAGAAATCCACTCATGTTCTGTTCTGGGATGTAGCTGCAGATTCAATTTCACACTGCATGCAATGACAGTATCTGTTGAACAAGAGCTGAATAGATACTTCAGTTAGTCGTCCCTCCAAAGCTTACATAGAGCAGAAGTCATTGGAATATAGGGGATAGAAGGGTCTTCCTTGATATGCTCTCTATGTGACTCCATCATGTATCTCCATGGTGCAAGGAGCCTGAACTGGTTTTTCAGCTTACAACAGCTTCTCAGTCATGGTCTCTGTAGGCATTAATGGTTTGCAGCTATTGTAGAAGACCCAGTTTATTGTTGTCATATCTAGTTTATCGAGCATTCTATTAAAATTATTTTGTGGAGAAATAAATTGATCAACTGCACTGTAAGTACCAGAGGCTTTCTAGACAGAAATCTTTTAAATTTCTCTCATTAAAAGTGAAGGACGATTCATATGCAGACAGGTATTTCCGTGCATATTAGGCACTTGACTGATTTAGTGAGGGCCCATGACAAAACCTGTTTTATTCATTTTCCTTATTTATATTCACTCTCCTTTTATTTATATCTGTCTATGTCTGTTAGGACTGGCAGGAACCAACCTGTATTTCACTGTGGGTTTCACACTGTTTTTTCTCAGCACTTAAAATGAACTGTTTTGCCACAAAGCAATGTACCTGTTACCACTCACCCTTGTTACCTCTGCTCATAGAAAGAAGGGGTAACAGAAGCACTCCCCAGACCACCACAAAGGTTTGAGAAGTATTTTAAATATCTTTCTTCTTTTTTAACTTTAGTCAGGTGACTTTACCCACCTTGAATTTAGGAGAACGCAAATGATCCTGTGTCGGTACTTGCAATATCCAGTAGAGAGGCTGAAATGAAAAGCTGTTGTGGACAATGAAGTCCTCATATGATACGCAATCATTATCAAGTAGTCCTGTGAACAGAGCCTAACTTCCCAAATGAAGAAATACCCATGCTCCTTACCTATAATATTTCTTTCATTTGTGGTCAGAGCGAGTTATTTTCCTGGTGCAGTTGGTACTGTCAGTAACTCACTCACCCCTGTGAACACTGAATTCATTTTTTTCTTACTCTGCACCTACCAAACCAGTGCATATTATTATGTTACATATAAAGTAGGTAAGCAGAATCAAACCAATGACTTGTGAGCAGTTCCAGTATATGAAGCAGCCTTCATGCATGAAACTCAAAAGACTGGACTTTTAACCTGGTGCAGTATTGCCTCCATGGTATTAGCCATTGCCTGACACCTTGGTAAAGGAAATCCATTTATCAGGCCAGGAGAATTTCCCTAGAAGTGCACATGGACCTAATTCCCTCAAATAGAAGGGATGGATGTGTTCCACTTGCAGTTACAAAGCTCACACTATATGTAATTCTTAATTGTTCTCATTAGAGCAATACCACACACAGTATTTGTATAATGGCTGTAAATTGCACCTTTGGGAGAATGAAAGATACATGAAAAATCCTGGTATGGAGATTAGCTATGAATCATCCCACCATGATATAGCCTTTGAGACCAAAGAACCTTCTATGTGGAGAGAAATAGAAGAGCACACTTGCTAAACAGTTTCCATCCAGCCAAAACAGAGGCTTTGGTGGAATAATGTACCTACTCAGGGACACAGGACTAGGAGACACATAGTGCTCGGGTCTTCAGATTAGGGGCAACTAGGTTTTTGTGGGTTTTTTTTTTTTGGTTGGTTGGTTCTTTTATGGGGATGTTTAGTTCAGTTGGAAGGGACCTACAATGATCATCTAGTCCAACTGCCTGACCTCATCAGGCAGTTTAAACAAAGTGTGTGCGTGTACAGCTGTGTAAAGACAGCAGAAGCCTACCTCTGCTAAGAAACGTGTGAGATATTTCATGTGCTACAGTACTGCTCAAGCGGTTTCAGTAGTGTTCTTAGCTTCAGCATTCTTAGCTTCTGTATATGATACGTTAAGAGTGAAATTGTAAATATTAAGGCTCAGGACCATAAAAGCCAAGGCATTTTTTAATGTATTCTTTTCTTTTCCCAGTCAACATAGCTCTAGATGACCATGGTTAGCATTAGTGAGAATTTAGACATTGTAAAGCTTAGGCACTTAACTGTAGGCCTGGAGGCACAAAAAGCATAGCGATTTATAGCATGGGGTGTTATACTGCAGGGATACAGTGCTTTAGAGAGAAAGAAATGTAATATGCAATCTCAAATATGGCCTCTAAAAACATGTACAAAGCAAAGTTAGTACTTACCTATTTTTTCTGGTATCCAGAGTAGATGTTTTTTCTTGCATGCTTCAGTCTAGTATGGACAGGTTTAACAGCTTACTCAGACTGGAACAGGAGATTGCAGCAACCACAATATTCCAGAGGTGTTTTTTTCACTGTGTATTAACTACCAAACAGAATAATGATAACTACAGAATACCTACAAATCCCCTAAAAACCTAAGCCTTTGGGGAGTACTTTGACAACCTTTAAAGCCACCTGTATGGCACAATGGCACCTGCACTGGAGCAGAGACCTCCTGAAAGCAGAGAGCACAGGGGCATCCCATCAGTCTGAGTCAACCCCAGTTACTGCTACAAAAATTGGAAAAAAAACAAAGCACTTCATGGAAAGGAGGCTACCTGTGTCATTCTGTGTCAAACCAGTTGGACTTGCCAGTGCCCATACTGCATACACAGATGAGCCATTTGTCTAGGCGCAGGCTGTAGCATGGGTTAGCAGCTCATAGCGAAAAAGCAACAGCACACAGTCGCATTGCAGTTCTAATCTGTTAGCTCTGGTTACGCTGCGTAGTACCAATGTCCTGCCAGTGCTACAGCCTGATTCTATTCACCCTATTTCAGTGTTCATTCAACCTTGGTCAGAAGACCCTTGGGATTTCTCAAAACATAAATAAGTGAAGCTATGGCAGTATACTATATATATTCTCTCTGTATATGTATTCACCATGGATAGGCCATATCCCCATTGGACTCATCAACGAGTCTGCAATTCCAAAAGGGGTTATGTGTGTACTCACAAACCCGTTATACAACTGATGCCATTTGCTGTAAGAATGTTTCTTACTCTTACAGTTCTTCGAGCATCAGGATTTCTCCCCTCTCTTTCCATATGTGTGTATTTGAAGTTGCAGGGTTGCAGTGACTTTAAATCTTGTGTCCATCAAATATTTTATTGGCAAATAATCAATCATCTATTTTGTCTGTAATACCATGACTCAGTTTCTGTTCTCCATCTGATGAAAAGGTGTGCTGACCCTAGCACATGAAGAAGCAGCACTAGAGAACCAGTTAGAAACATGACAGAATACTGCTTTTTCAACTTCTAAGGACAGTTATGTTTTTATTTTTGTTTTTGTTTTTGTTTTGGGTTTTTTTTAATACTGGATGGTTATTGGAAAGCTTCAAGGAACAAAAGGGAGGGTTTGGATGCAGAGAACAAGTTGCCTTGACAGAGCTCCAAGCACTAGGAACAAAACAGAAGAGATACTGTTTATTTTTCCTTATACCCCTACACTTGCATTGTCTGCCATTCCAGCAGTCCCAGTACATCTTGGACCTGGAACCAGCCGTGCTGCCTGGGAAGCCCAGTACTGCATACTGGCACCGCAGTGCCCTGCCGAGTGCCGCGTCAGCAGAATCCAGCCTTCCAGTTCCCACCTCTGTTCCACGAGGGGAAAACTTGCACTTACACAGTCATAGACTGAGTAAGGACTACAAAGTTCAGACTGACTTCGTTTTATCTTAATTTAGATTAGACAAAAGCATCTTCCTGCTCCCCAGCACTTTAAATTACCTCCCTCCTCCCGCCCCAAAGAAACAGTTCAAACAAATACATTTAATCAGCTAATTAGCTGCACGTAATCAAATGCAAGCCTCCAACACACATCAGCCTCAGCCCCCTGCTGCTGGTCTGAGGCACCAGGCAATGAACCAGGCACGTCCGCAAAGTCAAAATGAAGCTGTTTCAGATCTGCCTGAAAAGGCCCTCTAAGCCGCAGGGGAAGCATATCCTATTTATGTGTAAGTAGGCATGTCACGTTCCAGTGCATTTCAGCAGATTGCTACTGCATCAGGGTACCGAAAATAGCAGTGCTAGGGTACTAAAAATAGCGGTGCTTTGCAGCAGGCTTGCAGCAAAGCCTGGAGCACCCTGTATGTCTAAATACGCAGTCGTTCGAGCAGTCTCTGAGACGTTACTGCTGTAGCTCAGGGGGTGCTCTAGCACCGAATTTTGTACTGCCGTCAGCACAGCGTAACTTCTTGAAGAAGATGCTCTTCCTACAAGAGCTCTCACACCTGTACTATTTGAGATTCCAGGACAGATTCTGGCTTGAACATTTCAGTTCCTCCTCCGTAACTCCCTCAACCAGCCTTAAGGGGCTTGAACCTTTCTCGAAGATTCTCTCTCTCAGGACATTCAGCCAGCCTGTGTTTGCAGCAATGAAGGGCAACATTTTCAAAACAAGGTATTGCTACAGCAAATCCCAGACCGCAGTTTGCGGAGTGATGCACGGAACCCTGCTAGAAAAAGAAGGTTTCCGTCATGGGCTCAAGGTATTGTGCTGGAGAAGGGAGGGTATATTGCCAACAGCAGCACAGCGATCCAAAAGGAGTAACAGCATGGGCTTTCTGCAAAGCTGTTCTGAAAGGCTGTCAAATCACAGTGGTAAAGCCAAGTTTCTGTGCAAGCCCCAAATCAGCATCCTGCCTCTGTTCCCATCTAACAGCAGGCCTCCTTGTGAACTACTTTCCGTCCTCGGTCTGACATTGCCAGCAACCCACTCCCAAGTATGCAGTCCTCCTCCACCAGTGCAACTATTAATCCTTCATGGTTTATACATCCTGTCTTCCACTCAAAGCTGCCTCATTTCGTAGTTCATAGAGCACACGTTCACACCTTCATAAGACAAAAAGGAACGGGGGGACTGAATCATACACAGTTCTCACCACTCACCCCCAAACCCAAAACCCCTTCTGTACCCAAACATCGTCACAGCTTCCCATTAACTAAGCACCAAGCAGCAGCAACGGTTTACATGGCATAAACAGTAACACTGCCACAGCCAAAGGTGTGTGATTGCTAATGCTAGGCATTTTACATCTCACGTGTGTGCCTGTAAGTCAGAGGATGAATCAACAGTGGAACCAGCAGGCTTGGACAGTTACTCACCCCTTTATGCTCTTCTAAATTTGGGGAAGGCGAGGGACAGGAATGATGCTTGACTGCTTTTATAAAGCTCTTGAGAACTATGATCTGGAAGGCTGAACGGAATAATAATTTTTGCCTTTATGTTCTTTATAGATCTCTATTTGTCCCTCTCTGTAAAGAGTACAAAGGCAAAAAAAGCCTTATAGGAAAAGGGTGAGACAGAAGCCATGAAACTTGATGACTTCAAAAGGGATATACTATTCTTCCCAATTGCAGTTATGAGCTACTACTGGAATAGTTACGCATCTGACAGAAGAAGAGAAAGTTCTTAAATAAAAGGAGTGGAATTTCTATGTTTTATTATCATCTACTGAACTACTGCAGTCCTTAGAGCTATAAATTACCCCAGGTAAAAATGATAAAAGGGACTCTGATTTATCAGAATGAACTAACTTATGCAACACTTGGCTCCCATTTTTTGCCTCACCAGAAAAGCACAGTAAATGCCCCTTTCTAATGCATTCAGTACAGTGCAATGACCCAGGTCTAACACTTTCTTCCATCAAAAAATTCTGAAGTATACTTTAAACTAAGAAGTTCAGCATTGCCACGCTTTGGTTGAACAAAACAAGTATTGTAAGTCTGGTTGTAAAATTAGAAGGGCGAAGAGCAGAGTATTTCAGTGACTTACTGCGTGCCCCATCACCTGAGAAATGGCACTACAAAGCCATCTCCAGCCCTCCCAGCCCACACCATAAGCGCGCAGCAGTCATCTTCCATGCTCTCTGGAGATTATGCAACAGAACAAACATATCGCAGCTCGAAGGGTCTCTGATGGGTCACAGGATCTCCTCACTGACACAACTGAAACTTGGACAGATCAAATGACACAGTTAACATCATAAATATGCAGTCCACATCTTTCACAGAGGCCGGCCCCTCTTCTCTGCATCCCAATAAACTCTTTAACAACATCTCTACCCAAGATCTCCTCTGGCTAGAGGAGTTTAACTGGGCACACCAAAACAAACCAGCATGTTTGCTCCTGGTTAATCGATACCATCTCATAACATCTTTCTATTTATTCTGTATCATTGTTCATTCAGAAATACTGATCATTGTGCTTCATGCTGATCTGTAACATGGGTTAGTATGATTTACAGCATGGCTCAGGCAAGTCTAGTCCTTACCAGACACCCAGACTTGACGAGACCAGGCAGGGTGACTGGGATGTGCAAGAGTTGTGTACTTGTGAGGAAAACACCAAGCTAGTAGAAAGACAAGTACTTAACAGCTCAGAAGACTTTAATGAAACGAGTCTTAGTGAAATAAGAGGACTATCCCCTTAAAATTGAACAAAGCAGAGAAGTGGTTTTGGAAAATGTTACCTCAGCACAGTAAGACGCAAATCCAAGGAAAGCAGATGATTATACATGTGTTTAATGTTCACATTTCTTGTGGACCAATGCATTTGCTTTAAACTTCTAAATTAAATAATCTGAATCAACCCCTTAAAATATTACTTCAATAAAAATTAAAAGGTTTTCCTCAGGCTCTATCTGTAGAAAGAAATGACAGGTTTATGGAGAGAAAAACAGAAGCAGCAGCAGAATCTTTCCCAGGTCTGATACTGGAGCCACACGCTTAACAAAAGACGAGTACTGGCACTCGTGCCTGCCTGTTTTCTTAAAACAAGTAGGTAAAACAAGTCATGTACACAAAGAAGTTTGATTTTGTAAGACTGTCACTTTTTTAGTCAATTTTCGGTCACCTCCTCAAGAAATAATTTCTTTTTAGTGAGTAATTACTTAAGGAAATTAGGTAGTACATAATATAAACGGGTAATACATAGTTTTTAACCATTGCTAAGACATCTCAATGTATTTCTCAGATCTGTTCCTCCCTGCTTTTGCATTCAGAGAAGCAGCACAGTGAAATGGTTATCCAGACCACAGATGCGTTGGCTAAATCACCTCAGCAGCAGACGTTAAACCAGCCACAAGTCTCATCACAGACATGACTGCTCTCAAAACTCACAAGATCTCTACTGAGCAAGTTAAAGCCTGTTGAGAAGCACATCTTAACCACTGCTGTTTACTGAGATTATTACACATTGTGCAAAGCAACAGAGAAGCTTAAGCACTGAAAACAGTGATTTTTAATATGAAGATATCCATGGCAATAAATTGATATGTACTGTTAATGTCAGAAGCTCTGCATGAACTCCTGATCCTACTTTTAAAAAAAAAAAAAAAAAGGAATTTTGACATACGCTTCTATACAGCCACCTTTCATTAACTTACTGTTCAAAAGTGACAAGCTGTCCCTGGTGGACTGGTGGAACTATGGTAGTTTTCTCTGGAAGAGAAAGTCCCCTGCTCAGCCAGGGGATTCAGAAGCCTCTTCTGTGACTAAGCAGGGATGATGCATTCAATCACTTAACCCCTCACCACCTTTCCTGTAACATCCTTGTCAGCATCAGTCCAACAGACTCAGGTTACAAAGCACTTGACTCTCTGGGGCAGACATAGCCCAAAAAAAAATAGAATTGCTTCACAGCCATTTGCTCCATCTCATCCAAATTTAGTGGAAGTGAGTTTATAACACCATTAAAACTTTGGGATATTGTTTATTTACAAAAATAACAACAACATGGTAACAGCATTTAACGTTTCTTCATCTTTACCATTTCATAGTTGCTTCATTCATGCAAAAATATACTCTGCCAACATGGAACAAGTTTGGTTGTGTTTACCGAACTTAGAAGACCCTACTTCATTACCAGAAAGATTGCACTTAGAGAAGGGAAATAGCATTTCAGCTGCTGCTGCAGCAGTACCTAGGCTCCCCAGTACCTCTGAACCCGGGCTGCGACACCGCGGCATATCACAAATTAATCACAGCTCCTGCACCAGCGGGAGAAATACTGGAAAGGATCTACTGACAGACGACGTGATCTGTGCATGTCATATGACTCTCTTGATGTTTCCAGAGCAGATCACTCATTCCTTTGACTAATTTATTATGAAAATTACATATTTATGAAATAGCAATTTCTCAGCAGCCCATGATTTACTCATTGGTGCAGGAGTACTTTGCACTAAGGCAGGCTTTACCGAGTAGAGCAACAACTTCCAAGAAATCTACTTAATTGGCAGCCTCATTAATGTCATCAAGGACTGAGTGAAAGGAAGACAAAATGATTCTCTTAACATTGCTGATAAGTCTTTCAGGTCAAAAAAAGACACATGTAACCTTTTCAATGGGAGAATAATAATTTCATTAACAAGAATAGTACTCAACACACTTTGTACATCAAAATCTCTCCTCTTGTGTCAAATTTGACACTAGGTTAACATAAAAAATTTACAAATAATAATGAATAAAAAAATACAAATAATGAATAAAAACCCCCAAATAACGAATAAAAAAATAATGAATTTTTTAAAGTGTAAACTGAAACTTTCCAGAATGTATAAACAGTGAAAACCTCATTTTTGCTTTCCATGTTCCCCTGTCTTAAGTTTAACAAGCATCAAACTGTCCCAACAATTTTAAAAATAAGTATTTTTTTGCCCTCTTGGAGAGTAGTTCACCGTTTCAGAAAACACTGTGAAGTTCGCAGCTAGCTCCTCATCTGCGCTATCTCCTTAAGCACTACAGAAGCGAAGCATTAGAGCTGTGTCTCCTCAAACTAGGGGGACAGCAGCTGCCTCCGCGTTTTGTCAGGCAAGTTTATTGAGCTGTTTTATCTTGAAGACTACAGAAGAAATCCTCGTGCTAACAATAGGACCTACCTTTACAAGAAGCATTTGTGAATTTGAAATAAAAAACACTGCATGCAAAGACACCTTTTAAAAGTTTAAAATTAAACACAATTGAAAGTGTGTTTCTCTTACATTAAAAAAAAAAATTCCCTTTTTAGAGTGCTTTTAGTTTTCCATATTATTTTAATTATACTTTTTAAGGTACAGGCTGAAAACTTTTTTTTCTGCTTACCTATTGGCAAACAAAATTAAGTTTTAGATTCTCTTTAGGTAATAACACTTAATGATATCTGCAAGTTTCAACTGTCTGCGCTCCAATCTCTGGCAAGAAAACTGCGTCTCTCTGAGCTACGCGCCCTGCGGATTGCCACTGTTTCAGCCATTTATGGATCTCAGCGTTTGTGTCAACAAGCGCAATTCTTGCTTTTGAAATTATGGCAACCCCAAAGGCAACAATCAATTCCTACAAAACCAAAGGGACGACCAAGTGGCAGGCAGGACCCATAATATGCCCCAGTTTGCAAGTCATTGCTTGGAAGTCACATCTTTAAGATTGTTTTACCATTATAATGCAATTTTCACACTGGTATTTACAAGATTTTTGTCTGTTTTCTTTTTTTTCCCCTCTAAGTGAACGGCTAGCAAAATTAAAATACTTGAGCTCTAACCTCGTTTCATTACAAACTAACAAAGGGACAGCGATGTAGAGGTGCTTCAGACCTAAAAGCAGGAGATAGCACATCACTGTGGCATGACTCCTTGCAACTCATACACGTGAGTGAAAAAAACAACACAGCAATGAGGACAGGTATGAAGAGTACAATAACTTGTACCATACAAAGCAGCCTTTACTTATTATCTCTTCCTCTGACCAGAAGAAAATCACAGCAATCCCTGAATCTAGTAACTATCACAAAATACCAGTACAAGCTAAGGGCAACACAGAGAAGCTACCATATAACAAACAGATTTGCAGATTCAGAGTCCTTTCAGGTACTGCCTTAGACCCACCTGGGCCAGAGAACACTAGCAAGCAATGCAGAGCACGCTACAGGCCACAGAACTCACCTTCTCCACGGCATAGCAAACACGCTCAAGAGGCCACAGCTCATTTTGGAATCCAAGCTGTGCACACGCCGCTGCTGTTAGCCAGCTAACATAAAGCTGGTTCAGAAGGATCTGACTGAAACTGCAATCAAAAAAAGTTAGCAGGTGACTGATGCGTAGGCAGAACTCCCATCTCACCCATTTCTCGGGTGTTCTTCAGGTTTTTCTAGTTTCCAACTGAAGGGCTTTTCCCCCCTCTTAGTCCTAATTCTGAAATACGAAAACCAGTATTCTTCACATACTGTACTGCCGTAGGTGTTTGCAAGCAAAATCCCATCCCTCACACCTCTGTAAACCTATTGACGACGATGATTTATCTAAATCACAGCCACCCCTGTTTTGAGCTTGGAGTCCCATTTTGTCCACCCGCAGCTGTCTTGGGCTACCTTCTTCTTTCAAAACCCAAAGAACAATCCTCTCTGTCATCCAGAAACACTGCCGTGAAGTAACTGTGGTCGGAAGCTTACGCATACGTGCTTTACATGGCCTTAGCCATCATCACTTTTATGAGCAATCACAAATCACGACGTTTTCAAAACAAAAAGGCTGACTCGCAGGGAATTACATGTGAAACAACACAGCTCTCATGAACCACACTGTTCTCTAATTCATAAAGGGCGAGCCCAAACCACCTGACACGGCAGCGCAGCACGCAAACTTGTGAACGGTGACGGCAATGCTCTTCCAGTAGAAGATGGGCATATTTAACGTGGATGCGCACTGCTCTGCCGGAGCAAGCGGGAGCTTCCATTACTGCGCTGCACTGTCGGTTTGGAAATGAGCCGCCCTCCGCAGAGACAGGCATTCTACAGAATAACGGCTCTCTAGCAGTGGCTTCTTAGGAAGAGGGGAACTGTAAAACACCGAGTACACACAGACAGCACTTAACTACCTCACAGATCTGCACGGTATCTACAAAGCAGAACCAGGAAATGCAGCATTTGTAAGGATGCGTGACGCGAGGCGGGGAAGAGATGTGTGTGTTTGGCAGTTGGTTGATTTGGGAGATTTTTGCCTTCTTTTTTAAAAAAACCTTCTTGTAAGGGAACCACTAATTCACAGACAATACAACAACGTGCTGCATGTGGACTTGCACATGTGGTGAGCTAGCTCGTAAGGCTGCCATCCCCCACTATGAATTGCCGAAAGCATGCTTCTTAGCTAGCTATGCAATCCTTCACGTATTCTGTAACTGATACGTAATAGAGCTATGCAGTATCAGGGTAACAAAACTCAAGAAGAAATCAAACTAGGATCGGCTGAAACATGGCAACCTGCAAGAATTCCAATTCCTCACACAGGAGAAACTTAGCTTTTCAAAGATATTATGAATAATACGTGTATGTTTTCACTGGTATCCACATTCCACATCAAAGAAGCTGCACTGATCAGACCAGATAAACTAAAAATATTCCTTTAATAAGTATGTACCAGCAGAAACTTCCCTCTAAAATACTTAATTTTATTAGTGAAATGGTACCAAAGATAACAAGTATACAAACAATCTCTTTGCTCTATGCTACTTACACATCATAAATAAGACAGCTGTTGTTGCAAGACACAATCCTTCACAGTCTTCCTGTAAGCATACAGATTTGTCATTCATTTATCAGAATAAGCTGTTTACCAGCCAACAGCATGTGGCTTGAACATCACGAAAATGTCTGTCTATACTTTACATGGTAAAGCATCTTCTATAGTCTTAAATGTACACAGTGGCAAGAACATTAAATCCTATTGAAAATGAAGAGTGATTAAGCAGCTTCACAATCAAACTGGGTTTCATTACCTTAGGAATTGGGCAAATTTTTCATTCCCAGTAATATGCCTTTTCCCCACCCTCCCCTCCCCCGGAAGAATTAACTATGCAAAGGAAAAAAAAATAATTCAAAGCAAATAGCTAATGTGCTATTAAGTTTTTTTTTTTAACTGAAAGAAATTACTCTTCCCATGAGGTAAGGCAATTAAGTAATTTGATTGTATTAAGTTGTATTAAAAATAATCTACTAGATTTTAGGTATAAATAAATTTTAAAGGTACGACTCTTAAGAAATCTCATGTAACCGATTAAATTAGTTCGGAGAACACAAGCCAGGTTTTACCTTGAGAAAAATATCTCCACATACAACTCCTGTGTAAATCAGAACTTTTTTCCCTCAAATTATTTACCCCCTCTTCTTTGCATACAATTCATTTCATATCACCCAACAGGTATCAGAGAAGATGACGGAGAGGTAATGATTAAGGCCATTCAAACGTAGATTAAATGTCTAAAGGGCTGTCTTTGATGCACGTCATCAGAAAATGCTTTGTATTCAGCTACTACTTTTGTACAGTGGTGGTCCCCAAATTGCATCTTTGCTTTCATCTATAAATCTCTTCTAAAATCAAAAAATAAAAAGTAAAAATGGAGCTTTAGTATTTTAACAAGTGAATCAAACAACCGCTCTGACAAATCACTTGCATTCTTGTCTACAGTATGGTGGTGGCAAAATAGCAAGAGATCATGTAAGATTTAGCTGAACATGAGTAATAGCACATGTACATTTCCAGAAAATACCACATTTTAAGAAGGCACTAAAGCTTCTGCTTGTGCTCCTATATTTTTTTTAACAAATAAGAAAAATTTATTTTCATAATGGCACCTGTACTATTTGCAGCTGAACAGACACACTGCAGTACGGCTCAAAGCAAAGCTGTAAGTTCTGATAACATCATACAGATGTGCTCACTTCTGGAAGGACGAAAGAAAACAACAAAAAACAAACAACCCCAAAATAACCTACTAAGCTAACCTATTGTCTATAACATGGCAATGTTCCTTTCAGGAGCAGAAAAGTAGCATGCATTGTTCAAATACTTGAAAAGAAATATTAATTTTAGGGATATTAGTAAGAAATTGTTTTAAATAATAAAACCCAAGAATCTCAAGCAGTGAGCAAATAAAAAACATACTAGTCATTGGGTATTTAACATAGGAACCGTAAAACTGCATTTATGTTTTAAAACCTTTTCCCTACGTTGTCATTTACAACAAAAGAAAGTGTGTATATTTATGCACCATTTCCAAGCACATCAAACAGTACACATTGAAATTTTTGTGGATTTTTTTAACCCACAAGTTAAAACAATACAAAATTCATCAACAAGCAGTATTTTAAACAACCTTCAATGCATGTCTTCAGCTTTTTTTGGGTAGTACAGGTTTACATCTTTCAGTTCCTATTTATTTGTAACAGCTTATGGCAAAACTTAACATAAATCATTTTACAAATAAGTACAGCCATCATGGAAATGCGTGGATTTTCAGAGATGAATAGTTCTGATGGCATCTGCCTTTTCATGGTGTAACTACTGGTCCGTGCTCTCTTGCTTTACAGCAAGAAGACAACAAAGCTATCACAAGAATTGGAAGAGCTACTTAGTACTATCAACACATTCAGGTTGATTGCTTTGACATTTTCTTCCTCATTCTGGGAAATAAAAAGCTTTGGATTTCATTCCTTAGTTGAATCAAGAGGTCCGTTCTTTGCTTTAAACCTCCTCCATTTTAATTGAGAGGTTTTCTTCATTTGGTTGACAGTTCCCATTTTGTTGTAGCTTGACTTCATCTGTCCTTTGTGTATCTCTGTTGTCTACTTCCTTGTCAGTTTCTGAGTTCTGATCCTCTTTAGCGTGATCTTTGTCCTACCAAAGATAAAGTTATTTTACAAAAAAATCATATTCTTAGCATTACAGAGTATGACTTCCAACCAACTCTTGATATTTTTATTGTCTCAATTTTTACATGCCTATCTTGCCTCAGCTATTTTTAGAATGTAAGTGCCACCTTCTTTTCCTTTTTTTTTTTTAAAATAAAAAAAGCTTGCTTTTCAACTGGCTCAAACTAGGCACTCGTAAATGACCTGTCATCCAAAAAATCACTCCCATAAAGTGATCTGTCTTTACCATCAATATCCAGAAAAAACAGAACAAGCAGCATCATGGAACCTATGAGAAACAGCTCCAGATATTAAGATTTCACCATATTTTCTAAATAAAATAAGATTAAATTTTTTCTTCCATATTTTTTGTCAGGTATCTGATGCATTTTAAGAGTTCTTGAGTAAGATAATTACTTAAGCTTGTGGACAGAGTCACCTAAACCAGATGGTTTGTAACAGCTGAATAATTCTGAGTACACAAATTACTCTCTAAAGGCATGCTGCTTTTCAAATTCTAAGATTAAACAATTTGAAGATGTTTCTTTTCTTAGTAACATCACCTTCTATCTATTTTGCAGGGGAAAATCCCATACCACTCTTCCCCAACTCTTCAACTTTACTCCTGCAGAGTCCAATACGCAGACCAGGACCAAAGCAACCAGGGAGAGGCTGCACTAGAGAATGGAAGTTTATTTAAAAAGTAATCTTTTCAGCTTGACAGCCATGCTGTCCCTGAATGCTGCTCCTCACTTACACCGTCTGCTTCCTGCCTGCTCATACAGGTAGGCAGCCAGCCAAGTCCTAACATACAGCACAGAACAGGAAAGAGAAATCAAAGCACAGTGTTTCCATAACCTATTCACACAAACTCCTGTAAGTCCAGTGAAGTTCAAACATGGAGACTTATCAAACTGGCCCACTAACACCAACTGTAGTTCTCCAACTGGCAGAAGCTAAACCCAAATGGTAACAATTTGGTAAGGAAAACAGGAAAAAAAGAAGGGAGGGGGAAAAGAAGTGAAAAGAAGGGAGGGAATTTCAGTAACGGCTCCACCAGCACAACTTCACTCTGCTTATCATTTGCTCACGCAGCTTACCTTCAAAGGAGCGGTGCTTCTGTCAGATTTCTCCTTTCCCTCTTTTTCTTTACTACTTTTTTTTTTTGATGTGGAGCGTTCTCTTTCTCTTCTTTCATTATTTGTATCTCTTTCTCTTTTTTTTTCTTTCTTGTTTCTGTTTAAGAAAATTTTTACTCAAATCAGAATTTAATCCAACAGCGGCAACCTTCACACCATTTAACTGCAAACTAAGCTCTCACCTGCAGGCTGTCCAGAAAAACCCAAAACATAACAAAAACCCCTTCATAATGACAAGGGGATTTTTTGACTTAAGAGAGCTAAGGAATGCATGTGTTCAGTATGCATGGTATTTGCAAAGAGACAACCAAATCAATCTCTATCAGATGAAGGGCTTTTATTGGTTTGGAGCAAATTTGCATTGCTGACAGATTTTAAACTCTCCAGCTGAAAGCATACCAAAGCTCAAATCCATCAAGGTTTTTGTTTTGTCTGTTTTAATTTAAAAGTGAATCATACTGACCAACTGAAATCACCTGAGATTATTATTGCAAAGGCAGTAAAACAATGAAAATACTATAAATTCTTCCTCCTTTACTGCTCATTAGCTTTTATGTTTACATCAAACTGACCTTCTCGGAGAAGGAGTTCGTGAAGACTTTCTTTTTGTTGTTTTGGATGTTTTAGGAGACTTGGACGGACTTCTGCTCTTCCTTTTACGCCTTTCTCTACAGGACAAAGAAATTGAAGATCATCAAAGAATAAAAATAATAAACTCAGGAACTGGATAAAAACAGAATGCTCTTAAAGTGATCTGACACAAGAACTAAGTAAATATCCTTGAAATCAACACTGTTGCCAACAATATATGAACTGTACAAAGCAAAAAAAAAAAAACTTCCTATGTTTCAGTTTGGTGAGAAAGGAGAGACTGGAAGTAGGAAAAAAAGGTTGTGCCCTTTGAGATTTTAGTTTTTTGTTTATCCTCACTGGCTTGTACTTATACCTGATAACAGTGGAAACACACTGAATTCACTAATCCTGTATTAAGCAGGAGTTTCATCTGTCAGAAGAATCCAATTGAATGAAGAGTCACATTAAGACAAAAGGCAGAACTTGAGCAATACGAACCTCATAACATTACAACCTGAAGATCATTCTAATTTCAGTTCAGCCTGACTGAAGTTT
Organism: Gorsachius goisagi; assembly: GCA_018403395.1. Lineage (NCBI taxonomy): Eukaryota > Metazoa > Chordata > Aves > Pelecaniformes > Ardeidae > Gorsachius > Gorsachius goisagi. The sequence continues at coordinate 66,513 of BOSO01005405.1, forward strand.
AATTCCTAAATACACGAGCTACCATTCCTATTGGTTTAGAAGCAAACAGTGCAAAAATGAAGCTCAAGCTGTTATCAAAATCAGAATAAATAAGTTAGTATCTGTTGTTTTCCTAGCAGTCCTTGCTCAGCAAACAACGTTATAATTCTGTAACACACTGAAGAGCTCACAGTATTTTACAAAACACCTATTTTATGTAGATATATGGAATGTGCTGAAAGGCCAAGTGGCGGGTTCTGCACTTTGGTCACAATAATCCCATGCAACGCTACAGGCTTGGGGAAGAGTGGCTGGAAAGCTCCATGGCGGAAAAAGACCTGGGGGTACTGGGTGACAGCCAGCCGAGTATGAGCTAGCAGTGTGCCCAGGTGGCCAAGACAGCCAACAGCATCCTGGCTTGTATCAGGAATAGTGGGGCCAGCAGGAGTAGAGGTGAGGGCTCTGGCGCCAGTGAGTGTCAACATTGGGCCCTTGAGTAGGAAAGAGAAGCCCTGAGCCCCAGGGTCTGTGGCGCTTTTGGTAGGGTAGCCTGACCCAGTGAGGCATATCTCCAGCTTTTGGCTGTGGGCCCTTTGGTGTGGGAGAAATCCCTGGACATTTGCAATTTTGGAGCCCAGTGCCCCTGTACTCAGCACTGGTGAGGCTGTACCTTGAATCCTGTGTTCAGTTTTGGGCCCCTCACTACAAGAAAGACGTTGCATTGCTAGGACATGTCCAGAGGAGAGCAACAAAGCTGGTGAGGGGTCTGGAGCACAAGTCTTACGAGGAGCGGCTCAGGGAACTGGGATTGTTTAGTCTGGAGAAGAGAAGGCTGAGGGGAGACCTTATTGCCCTCCACAACTGCCGGACAGGAGGCTGTAGCGAGGTGGGGGTCGGTCTCTTCTCCCTGGTAACAGGCAATAAGACGAGGGGGAAATGGCTTCGAGTTGTGCCAGGGCAGGTTTAGATTAGACATTAGGAAAAATTTCTTCACCAAAAGGGCTGTCAAGCATTGGAACGGGCTGCCCAGGGAAGTGGTTGAGTCCCCATCCCTGGAGGTATTTAAACGCCAGGCAGATGAGGTGCTTAGGGACATGGTTTAGTGGTGGGATGGCAGGGTTAGGTTAACGGTTGGACTTGATGATCTTAAAGGTCTTTTCCAATGATTCTATGATTAAACAACTGGTCACAAACATACTGAGGCAGGTGTTAAAATAAAGCAAAAACTGATCCAGTAAAGCTTCATTCAACACAAACATAGAACGTATCTCTGTCAAAGTAAGATTATTTTTTCCTATCACCTCTTCACAGAGGAGGAAAAATGGGCAGGAAGAACCATCAAAGAAAAACAAGGAAGTTAAAAACTAATGCAGAGGGCACGTCAAGATATGGCACAAAGGCTACACCTAGCTATGTACCAGCTTTTGCAATTCACACCATTAGGTGTTAATATGTATCTTCAATATTTAGAAAGGACAAGAAATCAGCAGTTATTAGATAAATTACAAAAGGATATATTGATATGCCTAGTATCACAACCGGGATTGATACTCTGACAATACCATCTACTGTGACCTCCTGAAGCACAGAACAAAATTTCATAACTATTTTGTTTGGGTAAGCTGTTAAGTTTGATTTGATCTTTCGTAAACAAAAATGTGAAGCGGCTTCAAAATCATGGAGAAAATAACACAATCGCTGATGAGCTGTTCACTAGTTAACACATATCTTATTTTGAACACCTTTACATTTATCATCACCTTTTTTCAAATGCAGATACTGGAAATTGTTATATTATTCTGACAGTGCTCCCACCTGGGCTACATTGAGTATATCTCCACTTTGTTTTGCTTTCCAGCATACATATCTGTGAGTAACCAAGTGTTAAGTAATTGTGTTCAAACTAGAAACTTTATTCATGAACTCTTCACATTGAAATATGAGAAGCAGAAACTGAAGAACTACAACTGTGTCTGACAGTATTTGTTCCCATCTCTATTACATTTGTCTATACAAAGATTTTTGTGCACCTGTTTTTTTAATGCTCTTAAGCAATGCTAAACCAGCAAAATTTAAGAAAAAAACAAGTCTGAATACTTCGATAGTGATCCTGTGTCTCAATCATATACAGAACTACCACACCTATCTCCTCTTCCTCTAGTCTGTGTCTCTTCCTTCAGCTAGGAATGACAAATAGCCATCTGATTTCTAGTACTTGCATGCTGTCTGTCAGTAAAGCAAGGTCAGTTGCCACCTAGTTCTTAGAAGGTCCTGTATGTCCTATTCCACCTTCACTTCCAAATAGACAATTTGTCCAGTATTTTACACTCGTCAGGCAGAGGAACAGCAGTCCCAACTCAGTGCCACACTGTAAATCCAGGCAGCTGAAATGCCTGTTTGTTGGATAATCTTCTCCAGAAAGGTTTGTAACCATTTCAACTAGGCAGCATCAATTGCCAAGTAAACAGATACCCCTAAATGCAAGCTAACTGGGACCTATTCACAATTACTTTTCAGAGAGTAAGAGAATTACTGAGGTTGGAAGAACCCTCTGGAGACCACCTAGTCCAACCTCTCCCTTCCCCACCTTAAAACAGAGTCAACTAGAGCAGGCTACTCAGGACCACATCCAATCAGGTTTTTAGTATCTCCACAGATGAGACTCCACAATCTCTCAGGGTAACTGGTTCCAGTTTGCCAGAAAAAACAGAATTTAAACATTAGAAAAAAGTGTTTATTTCCTGTATGTCAGCATGTGCCTACTGCCTCTTATCCTGTCACTGGCCCCCACTGAGAATTCTGGCCCTGTCCTCTTCACATTCTCCCCATCAGGGATTCATACACATTGATAAGATGCCCCCTTCAGCCTTCTCTTCTCCAGGCTAAATAATCCCAGCTCCCTCAAGTCCCTCCTTGTATGACAGATATTCCAAGCCCTTTGTCAGTTTCACAGCCTTTCAATGGACTCACTCCAGTATGTCTGTGAGTCTCTTGTAATGGGGAGCCCAGAACTGGACACAGGATTCCAGATGTGGCCTCATCAGTGCTGAGGAGGGGTAAAGAATCACCTTCCCATACCTGCTCACAATGCTGCCTATTGCAGCTCAGCATACTGCTGGCCACCTTGGCTGCAAGGACACTCAGGTTCTTTTCTGCCAGTCAGCCTTCCAGCCAGTCAGCCCCCACGCTGTACTGGTGCAACGGAGTTATTCCTGTCCAGGTGCAGGACTTGGCCTTTCTCTTTGTTCAACTCCATGAGTTGCCTGTCAGCCCATTTTTCCTGTCTGTCAAGGTTTCTCTGAAAGGCAGCGCAATCCTCTGGTGTACCACCCTATCACCCCAGTTCATTATTGTCTGCAAACTCACTGAGGGTGCACTGTCCCACTGCCTAGGCCACTGATGAAGATGTTCAATGGTATTGGCCCCAGTATTAATACTCAAATGATAATGTATCTGAAGAAAGAATTGTAAATCCATATAAAAAACTTTTTTTCATCTTCCATCTTCAAAGAACATTGTCCTTTTTTAGTAACATCTGTATAAAAAAAATTAACCTTGTATCAAAGTAGGGTTTAGTACCCTGAGTCTACTAGAAGAGATACACTAATTTTCACCAGAATTCTTTGCCCAAGTACATGGCATTTGAGCCTTCCATGGCACTTTCTTAAATAGCAAGATTCTAAAAGGGAGCATAATTGTAGCAAACTAGAGTATGAATTTTTGGTAACATCCAGATAACACTTGCTATTTGAAATTAGGAACTGGGTCTTCCACCAAAGTTCTTACATAAGCTACACATGGTCAAAATCTTAAATCCTTTTTCTGCATTTATCTAATTTGACACTCCTGAGGCCTACAGACAGAAAATGTTACTTTTTCAAAGCTGGCAGAACTACCTCTCACTCTGTGTAGGTCTTCAACCCATGAAATAATTTTAAAAAGGCAATAAAATAGGAAGCTGTATATGCTTTAAGAAGCCACACTGTTTTGCCCATAAACCTCCAAAACAACATGAAATGTGAACAGAATGTTCAAAAACCACTACACCTTTTTCTGCCTTGTATGAACCATGAATCCCTGAATTTTGAGGACTGTGGAATTTTGCTTTTGACCAGTGAAACTATTATAATACGTAGAACTTTTCCCAATTCATTGATCATTTAAGGCTCTCAAGGTAAAAGATAAAATTTGTTATCTAAATCTGACATGTGGTATTACTGAACTCCCCAATTCCTGAGGTATACAGAAAGGGCTTTTCCACCAAGGCTTCTGAACTTAAGTTAGCCACAACGCTTTTAGCATATTCCTGAGCCAGTCCACTTACAGAGCTTATAATCAGCCTTACAGCCTCCTTTCACTGTACTGAATTTATCCAGACTTTCACCCAGTTCAGCCTCCCTCAGAGGCAAAAACAGCAGCAACATTAACTTGAATGTTTTCCTATTTACTATAGGCATCATTAAGGAATGTTATGTTTTACTTGCACCTGGCCATCTAACCAGCTAAACAAGATATCCTAATCTTGTAACTGAGATACATTCACCTTCCGAATGGCTAGCCAGCCAAGTGACATGCTTGCTTCCTGTTGTTCAGCCATCCAGCTGAGGAGTGGCAAGTTCTGTCATCCAACTGTTCGTAAGATCTACAGACCAACACTGTACAGTAAGTAAGTAACCAAGGAACTATGAAACAGTGACTCAAACTTTCATCAGGAGAAAGATGATGTGTGATGTCGCTTTATCAGAACTTTTGGATAGCTCCAACACAGAGAAATGTCACAAGAATCATCCTCTTACTGTCCTGAAGGATTATACTATATGGTCATGTGAAAGGCAAGCATGAGCAGCCCCACAAGAAACTATGTTCTATCAGACATCATACAGAGCTCTTTGTAACTTTATAGGAAAATCTACAAAACAGAAATAATACAAATTTAATTAGGAAGAGACATGTTGATATTGATATATAAAAACTAGGATGGTGCTTCACTGAACTGACAAGTCAAAAAAAGCACGAAAAAATTCTAAACAAACCTGCTGGAGCTACGAGATCTTCTTGAAGAGCTATAGCTTCTTGGGGGTGTTCTGGATCTTTTCTCTTTCTTCTTTTTATCATCTCTCTCTTTTTCTCTATCTCGCTCCTTCTCTTTATCCCCATCTTTTTCCTTTTCTTTGTCTCTGTCCTTCTCTTTGTCCCCTCCTTTGTCCTTATCTCCCTCCTTGTCCTTAATCTTGTCTCTGTCCTTCTCTCCTTCCTTCTCAGTATCTTCTTTTTCCTTGTTCTGGTCTACCTCTTCCCTGTCTTTCTCCTTCTCCTTATCTTTCTCCTTTTCCCTGTCCTTGTCTCTGTCCCTATCTTTGTCCTTATCCTTGTCCCTGTCCCTATCCTTGTCTTTGTCTCTGACTCTTTCTCGATCTTTGTTTCGCTCTTTATCTCTCTCCCTGTTTCTCTCTTTATCTCGCTCTCTGTCCCTGTCCCTGTCTTTGTCTCGGTCCCTCTCCTTCTCCTTGTCTCGGTCTCTCTCTTTCTCCTTTTCTTTGGCTTTTTCTTTTTCCTTGACCTTTTCTTTGTCTCTTTTCTTGTCCCTGTGAAAAGCCAAACACAAATCCATTAATTCACCTTTGAACTTTCCAATTAAAATTACAACTAACTCTTTAGCATACACTAGTTGCTCAAGATAAAGTACACATCTCTGTTGAAAAACAGTAATTATTCAATATTTTAATTTTCCAGTCCTGCTCACCATGAGGGAAAGGTTATATAGCTAGGAAAAATTTGGAAACCAATATATAGAAGGGGAGGCACCAAAATCAAGTCAAACTGTGATCTTCAGAGAGATGTTATTGTACTTTGAGATAATATGTCTCTTCACCTCACAGTCATGTTATTATACTTACATAAATTTTCTACATTTTGTTAGGAGTGAGACAAACTTTACAATCCGTAAATCTACTCTTTACTAAAAATGTGTCCACATAAAATGGACTGCAGATTAACTGCCCCCACATGAATAATGACAGATGACTGGCAGAAGTCTTTATTCTACAGTGTTCTCTCACACAGATATCCTGGAACTGCTTGGAAGTCCAACAACAATCCACAGAAATAAAAAAAACAGGGATAAGATTTCACTAAATAAACTCCCTCAAAAAGGCAAATGTAAGGTCAAAACTCAATTAAGACAACTCAATCATCTGTAACGTCATTAGGAATTCGATAATTATTGAAAAATTGTTAGTACGGTAAAAACAGAAGAAAGGATAACAGAACAAGTCAACTTCTTTGGAACAGGCAGAATGATACATGTTCATAAAAAGAACAACAGTGAAGAAAATTCCAACTGATGTTCTAGTCATTAAGCCAAAAAAAAAAATTTATTAGATCACAGCTTTGGCTGGAAGATGACATTTTGGTATAGGACTATTTGGAAGTGCAAGACTCCATCTTTACTTTCTGGCAGAGAGACACATGACTCCTTGACCTGCCTCTAAGACCTATGAAACTGAACAATTGTTCATAGAGAGAAACAGGATAAAGCACAAGAGGAGAAGTTGATTAGCAGACCTTTACATGCCCAAGAGAACCAGACTGACAGAAGCTGCCATGTCTATTGTATTGGTACCTATTCCAGGATTTTTAAAGATTCTTAAAGAGACCCCTTCATGCATGAAAGGTCCTAAACACAGCCCCCACCTTTCTTCAATGGAGGAAGTGTTTAGCTCTATCTTCTTGTCAACTGCTAATAAACAGTAGGCTGTTGTATGCTCTGTGACCTGACAACTTTGGTTGCCATCAGGTTTTGGCAAACACTTCTTTAGAAGTCTCAGAGAAGGAATGTAAGATCATAAAGATGAAACAGCATGCAATTCCTGCAATAGCAAATAGTCTCACAATGACCCAGGAAGTGCCTTCTAGTTAATTTATCACAGAAATTTCATTGGACTTGCCCCTTCCAATGATCACATATCTCAAGAAGCTCCAGACAACAGTAACAGAGAATCAAAAGGATCCATCAATAAAGTCCAGCTAGCTATGTAGACTATTCCTGTTTCCACTGTGGTGCACAGATCTGCAGTTCTCCCTCCCACAAAACTTCTTCCCTCAAAAAATAAGAGGCAACTGCACAACCTAAGTATGAAGCTCCCTTTAAATCAATCTGGAATTACAGAGATGAAACAGAAAGAAAAGTATCAATACTTCTATTCGTGAAGCTACTTTCATAGGCACTTTTGTTTTGTGAATATTCACTACTTCATCCCTCAGAAAATTATGCTATTATCTTGTTGGAATTTCACAGTTCAATAATTAGACCATGATATTTAAAAATCAATAGACTAGACAAAATACAGGTGTATTAGATCCTGAAATGTGAGTATGCTATATAACAGGGACATGCATTTGTGCCCACAGCAGTGTATGGCCACTGAGATAGCCAAAGGTGAAATTAAAAGCTCATGGACAAAAACTTCATGTCTGTTCTCAGAATGCGTGATCGAGTTCAGCCTGAATCCAACCCTCTCAAACAGACAGAGGTCGAACAAGCATCATCCACTTTTTTGTGGGTTGCACAGGCTACACAGAACATTCCTAACCTACTGGTTCCAGTTTGGCAATTAAAGTTACGTATTTTTGGCCAGCTTGCATGTTGGTATAAATGTAGATCAGACTATCAAAGTTTAGGTACCTCGAGTGTGGTGGTTTAACCCATATAGGCACCATATAAGCCACTATGAAGAAAATTATCCCAGCCAAAACCAGTACACTCAGCATTAAAATTTACTTTCTATTCTTTTGTCCCACAGACAAAGCCTAGGGACAGGCTAAACCATTTAGAGATTCCACCCTTCACCATCACTTAAAAGGTTTGTCAGATTTTTTTTTAAAAACTCTGTACTGTGTGTGAAGAACAGTATCATTTCTTAGAAATGTAACTCACCGAGAACGAGAGCGACTTTTTGATTTCCGCCTCTCCCTAGATCTAGACCTTTTTTTCAGGGGACTTCTGGATCTGCGTCTGTCCTTGTGTCTTGAGAGTGATCTGTTGCCAGATCTACTTCTATGTTAACAATGCCAGAAGAAAAATACTTTAATATTGAAACTTCATAAAAATTAGGTCATCCAACAACAACAAAAAAACCCCACATCGATCTTGCCTCACTACATAAAATTTTATAAAGAATTACACCTTGGTAATATATCACCTGTGAACACTTGTTCAAATATGGATACTTTATGGTTCACCAGGTGCACATGCCCCCCTTTGAAATAATGCACCATTTAGGTAATACCATATTTCATAATAACCTACATGAACATTCTGGAAGATACAAATTTGTATCACATTAGGAAAGCTGTCCTTAGTAAATTACAGTGCGTAATATCTACTATAGACAACTTCTAGAAGCTTGTAAAAACAATTAGGTACATTTTGTTTCTTTTCCAGTCCCAGTCACTTATTGCAGTCTTCGTCACTGAAGAAAGATGGCTTTAACTCGTCTCGTTTTGCTTTGTTCTCCAGCCTCACAATTTAAATGAACTTTAAAGAAACAAACCAAACCAAAACAAAAAAACCTCCACTATCTGCGGTTCAGCATTTAGTCAAGTTACTTTTTCAGTTGAAAGGATTTGTTAGCATGAAATTCAATTACAAGAATTCTCAAGGAAAGGAATTAGCATTTACTATATAATAAATAAGGAATGCAAATAATGTGCAGATACTCTGACAAAAATCCAATTAAAGTCTTCTGATAAACATATATAGTATAGAGGTAGATTTGTTGAATGAGACTTTTAAAAATTACTATGTTCTTCTTTTTCAAAATATTCCCTATTTTTGGAAGATCATACTCCCCAGGAAAGCAAAAATAAAAAGCTGAATTTGAACATTAACTTTCAAAAAATCGCATCATTGGATACTTTGCCTGAGAGGTTAAGGTACCATGAAGTTTAACTTACCAAAGACAGAAAGACCATGTATATTAGTCAATAAATCCTGAAGAACAGGGAAGTACAAAAAATACCAGCTCCGCCTGTCTTCTGTAGCTCAACACACACAGAGTAATATATAACAAGATGGGAGAAGAGGCAACCATTTTTTACTTATAGCTTAGCTCTCCTTATTAATGCAGAAATACAAACTAACTATAGGGCAAATTAATTACAACTGAGTCAAAATAAGACCTTGAATAAATTTTTTATCATAGAGATGAAAACAATTTAAGTGTTTTATAAAACAGTGAAACAGGGAAGTGGTCAGGACAGTTTATTCTTAGGGATGAAGTTGCTTCAACAGATCAGACTGGCCTTTTTTGAGCATGTTCTCAAAACTGGCAGTAGCAGTGGTAAATCGTTTAAAAACAACAACAAAATATAACCATCAACAGCTGTTTAAAGTACAAGTTTTCCACAAGTTAGAAAAATGCAAGTTTATCTTCCAAAAATGAATTTGGTTTGTGTCAACACAAAATAGTACTGAGATTACTGCAGTGTTACAGAAAACAAAGATTGCTTTTCAGTTAGGTCCTGAGTTAGAGAAACTGCCGAGAAGCAAGCAATAAGGAAGTGACCAAATGATTCTTCTTACAGTACCTGTAATCTGATGACATAGAAAGGTACCCAATATTTTTATGTCATTAGATTACAGGTACTGTGGTGTCTCGCTATTGCAAAACTGAAGCCTGTACTTATATTTATTTGATAGTATAATTGACGATAATTCCCACTGGCCAGCTTTTCTGTACCTAAAGGAATTCTAGTTGCCTTGTTAAAAGATGATGCATGAATGGATGCAACAGAGCTGTTCCTGCAACACCGACAACACCTTTTTAAAGTTTAAGCTAGCAAATACATTCTGATTTTTTTTTTTATACTTAATGTAGCCAAATACCTTTAGATCGATTACATAAATGTTCAGAAGACATTACTGAACCATTTCAGGAAGCGTTTGTAAGTCTCACATAGCAAGGCTGTCTCATTCTTGGAAAAAATCTTAATGGTTATACTTTAAGGGTGATCTAGGAATTTTATTTCCTCCCATATTCCAAAGCCTGTTTCTGAACTGAACAAATATAGCAAAGCAAACAAAGTCTGAAGAATGACAAACTGCCCCTAAAGCCTTTTTCTTCTGCTTTGAAAAACCATAGCTTTACATTTACAGTACAGTAAATTAAAAAACTGCATGTTAACTTGATGTTTAGAAGTTCAGGACATCAGGAACTTTCTACTAACAAAACGAGCCAGCCTATCTGCTCAGGTGTTAACAATAAACTAGCATGTTCGATCCACAACATACACTTAACTATTTCTTTTTACAATACAGGTCACGAAATGATATTATGCTACATGGCACAAAATGTACCATGAAACCACAGAAACGGTTATGCTACATGGCAAAAGAAGTGCCTTCTAGTGTATATTTAGAGGGAAAGAGTATCTGCTCAAAGTTCCTGGTTACTGTGATCTGTTCAGTATAAGTTAGTCATCTTCTCTACAGGGATACCTGTCTTACAACTCAGTTAGAAATCTCGGTAACCACCACCACTCCAGAAAACCCACTATGATCTCTTAGTACAAAATAAAAACCATACCTACCTGTGTTTTGAGTGTGATCTTTTCCTTCTAGATCGGGATTTTGAGCTAGACCTGGATTCTGAACGAGAATGGGAACGAGATCGACCGCCTTTTCTTTCACTGCTCTTTCCAGACTCTGAGAGGAAAAAACCACTTTGCAGTGTAAGCTCAGAACATTTAAAGATCCCAGTTAACAATCTGGCACAAGTGGAATGTACCACATATACAGTGCAAGGGGCCTACGCTTTGCACATCTTTCTTCTTTGCAAATATCCTTCAGAAACATCCAAGAAAGTCATTGCATATACTCGTTGAGTGCAGCCATCCTGCAGCAGTACACATAAACCAGATAATTATAAACAGCTAGCTCTATTAGGAATGGGATTTATGTTGCTGCCACAATGCACAAGATCACAACATGTTCTCCTCTTGGTCTATTATTTAATACAATTACTTTTTTTTTTTCAAATAACCTGAGAAGAATAGAGTAAATTTAGAGGGCATAATTTTGAAAACAAGCATAACTAGTACTTCATATACTTTTAGATATTTCAACTACTGTAAAAATATTGAAGTCTTATTCCTCAATCATTGTTTTGTGGGAGGAAGGGATAGAGATAACAGGGTGCAAAGTTTGATCCAAAGGCCAGGAAGTCAACAGAAACCTTAACAGTGACTTCACCAGACTTTGGTTCAGACTCCAAAAGATTGTTATTCTGATGCCTAACATTGAGGAAATGTTAGAGCTATTTTTCTTCCAACCCTAAAAACCAACAGAAAACACTCACCCACCCCCCCCAAAAAAACCCTTAAGACTCCACACTGTCTAACCTACATAAGATAATGGCTGGGTTTGTTAGTAAGAAGACAAATCTCACTGATGAAAACGAAAAGGAGAATCTCAACTGCAAGTTTAACAAGCTGAGATTTTTTTAATGCTGTGGTTTTGCAATCAGCTGTGGTTTTTAAGTCAGCATAAATCAGCACTGAATTGTCTGTCTAACCTCTCAACCCACCACCACCTTCCTCCTTGACCTGGCATCTCAGTGTTAACAGGCATCAGGGAACCAATCTGGATGAAAAGATGTCCTTTACAATATGCTAAGTTTTATCCCAGATTCATTCTCTGATACCATTTGTTAAGAGCATGCACACAATCTTGAGCCAGCATGAGTGTAGCACAGGACAAAATTAACATGCTGCACATAAGGAAAGCAGAATATTACTGCTTTCAGAACCATGCTCACTTCCTCTGATCATGAAACTGTGACATTAACGGGTGCTAGAGGAGAATAAAACAAAATATAAAGCATTTTCTTTTACAAGTTTGTAAGTACTCTGAGCTTAAAAAGCATCGACATTAAGTATTAATTCAGTATTAACCCTGTATTTCTGAAAACATTCAGTGAGCATGTATCTGAAAATAAGACATGATGAAATAAAAAGTCAGCTTCATTCCACTGCTTTGTTGCACAAACAGAATTTTGATTCTTTTCTTTTTTTTTCCAACACACATTGTTCACCTCTGAGTGCCCTTCTCCGGTGTTTGAAAATGCTCTTAAAAATGTGTGCCAAGGTATACACATAACATGTCTGTTAGGTAATGAACATAATATACCTACCTGGTTCTATAGCAGCAGATATGAACGACTGGGCTTCTCTTACCCTCTTCATCACTTCTTCCAGTTCCTTGGCAGCAGCTTGTGGTGTCATTTCAGGAGGCTTCACTATTGCATTATTGGAGTGATTTATTCTAAATTAAGGAAAAATAAAACCTTTAATTCCCAAACACTTGAAAAGGGAAAATTAAAAACTAACGAGGGAAAACACCTCAGCTTCCACGTATGACTAAAAACTTCGAAGTTCAGCAAAACTGGATTTGTTCTAACACTCATCTGTATCTGAAATGTCTTTTATTGCTTTCAAAGCTTTGCAGCACAATATTTCTGTGTTAAAATATTTTCTAGTGGAAGTCTAGGAATCTTTTTCTCTATTTCAGATGAAGTCTCTATTTTAAGCCCTACTAATTACATACACATCATATAGAAAGCTTAACTAGTACTAAGAACTTTGCAGATTCTTTCACTATTATAGCTTCTACTACCTCAAGATTAAATATATTTTACTTGATGCCATCCATATTCTTCTCAGAGAACGTTATGCCCAACCCTGAAATTGGAGTTTCTAAAAATGTTCCAGTTTGCTAACAATAGGCCCTTATATTGAAAAAATATTCATGCACATCGGAGTCATAAATGTGTAAGGATACAAAGAAATGTCTCATTCAATAGTCATATGTACAATTAATTTCTTACTTCAGTGGCCTGTCTCCAAACATAACTCCATTAAAGGCAAGAGCTCGAGGTACAGAATTTTGGTCTGCAAATTCCACAAAAGCAAATCGTGTTGGTTGCGTCTCATCACCTGCCATTCGCACGAATTTGACTTCTCCAACTTGCTTAAAGAATTCAAGCAACTGATCTGCTGTTGTAGTCTAGAAAGAGTCGAAGAGCTCAGCTGAAGTAAAATATATAATGATTGGCACAGGAGCATTCAGAATTTGAAATAACACTAGTAACCCAAAATAATTTTTTTTTTGTTTAATTTCCTATTGTCGTTCACTAACGAAAACTCTTTAACATATAAGATTAGAATTCATAAATTACAATTCTACACCTTTTGTGTATTTCCATTACACAAAAAAAAGCTACCTGGGAATTCAAGTTTCCAACATAGACTGTTCTCCTGATTTCATCAATTTTGGATGGATCCACATTCCCCATAATTGGTGGTTGTGGTATTTCTCCCAGTGCCGTAATATTAGGATCCAATGCTGCTGCCGGTATAGCCCCCAAAGTGCCAAGTGAAACACCCAGCTGGAAAACACAAAAACAGAATATGCTTTGCAACCAAGCACTGGCGAGAAATACTTTACCCGTTAACACTTGCCTGCCTTGTGCATTTCTGTAAAAATAAATCTAATGAATATAGGCAATACTTTAAACTTTGAAGTCCCAGATGAGCACTTTTCTAGAAGAATAAAAATCTACCCATAAATAACCTTCTGTAGTTAAGATCTTCTGTGGGCTATCAGTTGAAATCTTACCAAAGAGATCTGGCCAGGGATGCAGTATATCAATCAGAAGACATATAGGCTTGAATTTCTAATGCTTGCAGTCAATTAAATTGAGTAACATGCCTCCACACACTGCTGACATTCTTATTTTTTTGCCACGACAAGTATTAGGAGTAGATAAGGAACTGCTGAGCCTTTGCCCAGCAAGGGAAGAAGGCACTTTGCAGTGCCCAAGGCCAATTTGTTCTGTAGTAGATACCAGTCCATCAAAGGGACCTTTTGGACAAACACATCAGGTAAGGCAAGATTAGATTACAGCTGAAATGCAAAGGATATGAAGTCTAACTTCTTCCCCTACAAACACAGTTATTTCCTAGAGAATGAGGACAGCTTTCATTTCTGGAACTGGGAACTGAAATCTCTCCTGGGGAATGTTATAAAAAAAGTCATTTAAAAATCACTACTAAATTGGTCTGCCGAGTTCCTGGTTTGAATTTTATTTTCTCCACCCAAAAAGCAACTGCCTTTCCAGCAAACAAGTTTTCTTACAAGTGTGAGAAATTCTCAACAAGCCACCAGTAATTTTCGTTTCATGTAACAAAAGAGAAAAATACTCTATTTCAACTTGAAATTTTCCCTGAATAGGTCACAGCACTGCCACTGGACCAAATTAATGGGTCTAAAGAAGGACAACAATTAAAATGGACACAACGCAAATCATTATTTACCCACTATTTTGCAAAATAATGATCTGAAATTAAAAACCAGGAAAGGTAGCGCATGGACATCCTGCAAACTACCCTCAAAAGAGGCACCACAGCTAAACCATCACTGATCTAGCATACAAGAGGACAACATCCACAATCAGATAGCTCTTGTTCTCTGAACACAGAAAAGGCTACTGAGCATAGAGGAAACCAGAAATCAAACAGCGACTGAGTTTTACTTACTGTTGTCAAAGGGGTTGGTGTAGGTATAGGAAGCAACCCTGCACCAGGCATCAGGCTTGTCATAGTAGGAGCAGGCGCCAATAGAGAAAGGGCTTTGGCTTCATCTGGGATTTTACCTGAAGAAGCAAATGAAAGCATTACACAGAGTTGGAACACTACATAGATGTTACTCTTTCTATGATTTTACAATTACCCTTGCATTTAAAAATGTAATAAATAACAATGAATCTAGCTACCAGATCCTTACAAAGAAACAAATAAGAACTTAAGTTTTTCCTTTTACCCTGCTCTACTAGGAAAAACAAAAGTGAGCAAAACTTCAATGACTAGCAATCTCATTAATGGATTATTATTTTAAAAACTGAATAATGTATACAATTATTTAACACTTTGAGCTATGGGTCACCTGTACTGGAAACTTAATGTTCATGAACCAAACGATATCAAGCATGGACGCTTTCCCAGGGCGGTGTTTTCGCGGTGATCGAAAGTTGTTTTACACATGACAACCGTTCGTGTTGGCTGCATCACTAATAGCACACAGAACATCAGATACAGAAAAGAAGAACATTTTTTAAAGTTTAATCCCCAGAAATGGCAAATAACCAAATCAGTAAAAGAAAAAAAAAAAGAAAAAGAAAAACCAAAGTATGTGCTAACGTGTTTTTACTCCTCTGTAGCTACCTACTTTGTATGTAAAAATAAATAAAAATAAAATAAAAACTACTCAACTACTGTGACTCCACACAATGCATACTACAAGTGAAGTTGGAGGTGGAGGAGGGGAGGGTAGAAAAAATTTAGATTTGTACTGTCTTACATTCTAGGTCACCTCAGTTTATCTGAAACTTTGATAAATTAGCTTTAAAATTACTGAGATTGAAGAAAAACGTAAGTGGTCAGCTAAGCAAGCTATATTTTCCCATAATCTGTATTTGTACTATTTCAACCTGATGATATTCCCCCTGTCATGCTAAAAGTTTAAGTAATATCTAACCTGAATTAAACACAGGTTTCAGTCACCATTAGTCACAATTAGACTGCTAAATAACCCCCAAAAATCTTCAAAAATCGAAAGATTTAATAGTTAAACAATTATGATTACAATTACATGTACATATTGAATTTGAAATGCATTGGGATTTAAAATGGTACAAACATTAAACACTAAGCTGAAAAACTACAGAAAGGAGTTGTAATTATACATATATGATCTATTCAAAATTACTGGCATAATTATATATATGCTATCCAACTGAGCCCTTTGGTATTACCCCATGCACTTTAATAATAGCAAATGTAAAAGCTTTTATTTAAACATTGTTTTAAAAGTCAAGGCATACACAAATACTGTGCCAGTGGTTTTTACTGCTTTGGTTCAAACAGTGTATGTTTTAACTATAAAACCCCTAAGTTCAGGATTTTAAAATGAACATATCAATATTCTTATCCAAAAGCAAAATATGATGTAAGTTTCAAAACACTGTGCCGTTTTAGCTATATGAGTTCCAATAGACTCCACAGGAAACATACTACTTTAAAAAAATGAAAAGAAGAAAAAAATAATTGCAAACCCGTTCTACAGATTTGCAGCAAGGACTGGGTTACAGTTGGATATGACCAAAGGACAAAACAAATCTAAATGAAACTTAATTTTTATGTAGCATGGGTGGAGTAGAAAAGATAAAATAACAGTACCCATTTTTTTCCTCATCCTTCCTATTTACATTTATTTTATTTATGTTAAATTTTGAGGCACCTTGCTCCTTAACATGTAACAAACCACTTGATTTTGCTATGTAAAGGAGAAAAATAGGAAAATTATTAGCACTTAAAAATTAAATGTGCAATAATGACTTCTAAGACTTTTTAAGAAACATGCATGAATCTGAGTTATCATCACAATGTTCAGCACTCTTTACAGATCCCATTTTGAAGTCAGGCATGCAATGAGAAGTGTACCTGATTTGCCTGATCGCTTATGAGTATCAGGTACTTTGCTGCACATCCTGCCTAATATGTAGCTAACTAACAGGCTTTTGAATATACAGTTCCAGCAGCTGTGCATGCAAATCAGGCATAGAATTACGTACCGGTTCTTCTGAAAATTGAAATACTTAAATGTTTTCAAGTGACTACTGAACCAGACCTTATCCTGAACAGCTAGCATCTTACAATTAAATGGATACTCATGCAGGTTTCTACAGGATCAATAGACATGGCTCAAGTAAATCCAATAGCAGAAATGGCTCCTAACGTGGTGTGTCTGCATTCTAATTTAGATCCTTGGTCAGTAACGTAGATACGTATATGCGCTTACATAAAACCAATTCAATATACACTTAAGATAAACTTAAGAGATGGTTAGGCATTTAGCCCTTTTAAATAGGAACTGAGTTAGGCACGTAACTAAACAGACAATGAGTCGAGTTCAGAAAGGTTCAATACAAGCCTAAACTTTAAGTATATGGGTCATCTTACTGAAATAATTGGAATTTTTCATTTACTCTAATGTTGCTCAAGGAATCCACTGAACACTTTCAGTTAAGTGCACTGTGATAACAGTTCAAAGAATGAACAACATGCACGTATAAATTGTAAAGTTAGCAGCATTATTTCCAGAATACTTTGGTCCTTAAACAATGTAATGTTCTATTTTAAAACAAAATCAGTTTGTCAGTTCCATGCCACAAGCATTCAATAATTTTATTCAAGAATGAGAAAGGGTCTATCTCTACAGACAGAACCCTGAAAATTTGCCTGTATATTCAAAGATGCTGCCTTTTCAAAAGATCCTTCTCCAGTTTTTAAGATGAGGTTGAAATTTTTAACAATTCTATAGCAATTCTATACAATTATTATTATTACACAATATATTGTAGAATATCCTAGAATTATTATTTTAACAATTCTATAGAAAACAAACTGGTGTGGAGGAAAAGAAAACATGAAATATCTTGCAAATTTACTTCCCTGTTCTTTAGACAGTTTTGAAAAACAAATTATTATGTGAGGCAAAATAACCTCACAAGTTACAGGCTTTAAGTTTTGGAGCTTTCTCTCCATGTGTTTATTAAAAAAAGGAATACAGGCCCACAAACACACCACAAAACATGTGGGTTATGACACAACAAATTAGGACACTTTAAGAGTAAATATTACTTTTTTTGAACTCATGGTATTTAAAAGCTGAGTGGAAATGAGGTAAAGATATTTATTTTCTAATGAGGGAAACTATGAGTAAAATAAATATGCCACATCTATATCACATCCTCAGAAAAATTTCTTAGAACCTCCTGTGTTTAGTAAATTACAGATTCTATGATTGTTTATCTATTGATTCTTCACTTTGCAAAGTAATCTGGAAGGAGACGTAGATGATCTCTGCATTGTCTAGAGACTCCATATGCTTCTTAGGAAATGTACAGTTGTCCTAAGTATCAGTTATGATTGTTACTTTTTCTGTCATCAAAGTGCTTAAGAGCCCCAGTCAACCTAGTCCATGCCAGAATCCATTTTACTAAATGCTGAACAGAAGTAACTGCATTAAGCAAGCACAGTACTTTTATCCCCCTCCAAGTGCTCAGAAGACATTAATTTCCTACTCTTTGTACTGAAACTACATGGTTAATCCTCCCCCCCCAAAGCTGCTTCTGCAATAAGTACATTTGCTCATTTTAAAAATCCTTGCAGTTCACAACTACTCTAAACATAATTAAAGGAATTTTCCTGCTATTCTAAATCAATGGAAAATGCACACTTAGAAATAAAGTAACTTCTGTGTGATCCAATTCATGATTCTTATTGGATTTAGCAGCAGTGATTAAAGAGATTACACCTACTGGCAATTACCTCAACTGCCACAGCTAAATCCAACAGAGATCACGAAGCAAAGCTCTTTCCAGCTGCAGTGCGCTACCTGGTGCATTACCGGAGTGAAACCAATTGATCCCAATGCAGCTGGCTGGGAAGAGCAATGCCTAGGGCTAGACACCACCTGGTCCAGCACTTCTGATTCAGGGGTTCAGTTTCACAAGAAGAGGGCTTCCGTTTCACAAGAAGAAAGAATACCATTTACGGATGAGAACCTTCTCAATCACTCCAGCATGAACTGCCAGGGCTTCTGAGATTGAGATGACTGAGAAGATGCTTTTTCTACCTTTTTTTTTTAAAAAAAAACCTCTTCTTGAAATAACCACCACTGGAGCATGTCAAAGTGCAATGTACACATACATACATACACACACACACGCACACAGAACTGATTCAATCTTCCCACAAATAACAGTGTTAAAAGACAATGTGCCTCATGTAACACATTCCAACCAAAACTTCAGGCAGCATTTGTACTTATGAGTGGTAAACAGATTTTTCTGAAAGTTACAAAAGCAAAAGGATGAAATCTTACTGCCACTGACCTCACTGGAGCAAGGTTTCATCAGAAGAAAACAAGTATTTCATGACACTCAATATTCATGAAAGTTCAATTTCAGAAATAATTATTTTAAACTCTTCATATTAGACATAAATAGTAAACCTTCTTTTAAACAGACCATGCAACCTGAAATAAAACTACTCTGCTGAGAAGAGGAAAAATAGCAGAGAAAGATCATGACTTCACTTTGTAAAGCCAATTTCTCCAGAAGAGTTGCAACTGTCCTTTTCCAAGATAAACTCATAAAGCATGACATATGAAAAAATGTGTCTTAAAACTGATATATTTTTCACTATTCCTGTCTTCTGACATGATGTGCTTATCTGTTGAATTTAGATGCTTAAACGTACTCCAAATCAAATTTATCCATAATTTACAGCATAAAAATTATTCATATTCTAAATTCTGTGTATACCATCCACCATTCATAAGCAGCTTCAGGTCAACTTCAAAATGAAACACTGTGAACCCTTTACAAAACACCATTTTTACAGAACTGAAGTACCAGTTCACAAGTACAAGGGAAAGAGATTTAACAGAACAAAACAAAAAAAGGGACAAAATAAAATAAAAATAAAAGAAACAAAGGAAAGAAAGCAAAATAAAATAAAAACAGAGACAGGGCGTCCATCTTCAGCAGGCCAGACTTCGATCTCATTTCCCCCATGAAGGTTTCACTTGGCGGCAGGTTTAGTGGCATGGCAAACAATGCCTAACTCAGGCAAGTGTAACAGGTCTGCCTTGGCCAGTCTAGTCATCTAATAATGCACAAATATCACACAGAGAAAACATACAAAACCAAATTAATAGTCAAAATCCAACTACCAGATAATGTGGACATAAAATTTAGAATGATTAGGGTGGCATCTTTATCTTTCAACCTTTGCGTTCTCAAAGTATAACGTTTAAAGAAAAACCTACTGATACACACACAGAAAAGTCACATTTTGACAGCTTAATAATGTTATTTCGTTAACAATTACATTTTTGTTAAATTGTTTATTAAATGTCACAAAATTAACATTGTTTTCATTGCGTAGTGATTCCCTCCTCATACTCCCTTGATTTACCACTGCTTAAATACACTCCAAATTTCAGATTTTATTCTGGTTTTTAAAACCAAGTTTTCAGAGTTCCGTTTTACCTCTCCTCTATGTTCGATTCGGCGCATGAAATGTTTTATTACTGGCACCATTGGCCAAGGATATAATTTTACCTCCTGGTAGAATATAGCCATTACTACTTTTAAAGCCTGTAGTACACTCCACTGACCCCATTAACAATGCATGATATGACACATAATGAATCAAAAATCTTGCACTGTGGTCTCCAAAACCATACTTATTCCACACAATAAAATCCTCAGAAAGTTAAACCTATATAAATTAAAATTAGTGATTCTGTTACAAAGTTACATGGAAACAGCATTCTGACATTAAAAAAAATTTGACCTCACAAACCAATCACTTGTTCACGTAATTATGCATAAATCTCTGTGGGGTCCAGAATGACTTTGAACAGTGACAATTTTGCTGTAGTATGTTTTCTCAGAAATGCCTAATAAGTTAGCTACAAATGGGGTTGGAAGAAAGTTTGTCAGAACTTTTATTTTGTTCTCTTTCCATTCATTGTCTACCATTAACAGACACAGGAAAATGTAGCTTTACCTGCCTGTTGCCATATCACGTCAGGCAGTGATCTCACCACAAGAAAAACACCAGGAAGCGTTGTTCATTCATTAGGCGGCAATTCCCTCTCTGGCAATACTGAACCAGTGTTAAGGTCTTTCCGATGAAACATAAAACTAAGATCCTGAATAATTTGTAGTCCATTACTTAGGGGCAATTTTTCAATAATAAGGACACTGGTCCCATTAGTGGAAGTACTTAGAGAGTCTACAAAATTCTGGAGACTTGACAGAGTTTGCTAGGAACATCCCAGACCATTATTACAGCAGCACCGATCTCATACTATCCAGATCATGATGTGGCAAACATGCCAAAAAATGATACTCTGGGACCACTGTTAACAAACTCCAAGAAGTCAACAGTATTTTTTGAAACAAAACCTGACTCTTGCAGTTAGAAAAGTTATGTTAATAGGAGGTATTTCTGGACTTGCTGCAGTTTATGGTTCAATCACTCTAAATATTGTTGATCATGGCAAAACAGCTACCATGTTCAAAGTGAAGCTAGGTTCACTCCACCAGCTGGAATGTTTCCACTCCAAAGAGGCAGAAGTCCAGAACCAAATGGGCAGATGCTCAATTCCACAATGATCCCAATGAAGTCAATGGGGCTCTGCCTACTGTAGGGCCGTGCTGCATGCAACTGTATTGAGATCTGGGATATTATACTAACAATACGAACTACCTAATATTCAACACATTTGTAAAAGTATGGCCTCAAAGCTAGTTAAAAGAACACTTGTAAATTTAGTATTCACCAACCATTTTATTTGACTGAGAGTTTTAAAAATATTTTACACTTAAAGCATTCTGTACAGATCCTTGCATTTTTAAAGAGATATGTGAAACAAAAAGCAGTACCAGTATATGTAAGAAAGCCTTTTTATGGCACACAAAGTAATATTTTCCACAGTGACAAGAAAGGAAAATTGAATTTTTTTTATTAAACTAGCAGGTAAACAATTCTATTCAAACAGTAGTTATTGCCATGAATGCTAAGTTTTTTAGATTAGATGAATCTAAAATGGCCAAATGCATATATCACATCTACGAGACAAAATTGAGATTCAGTCTAAAAAAACCTGGAAAAATAATCAGTATCTTAAAAAAAAAGAAAAAAACCACAACAACAAAACCCACCACACCGAAGGTGATACATTAAGATCCAAACTTCAATGTTATCGGTGCCGGAACTTGCCTAATCTTTTCAGTGCTCCATTGACTTCAGTGAGAACTCTGTGTGAGAATAAGCTTGCCAACATAAACCATACTGATGGGAATTATTTTACCTTTTTTCACCTCAAAATAAGCAGTAACTATGGAAAATTGAATTATCCTAATTTAAATCAACTACATTTTTTCTATTGCTGAATTTCAATTAAATCTATATAATTGGGTTTCCTCATTCAATTTTCAATTTTGTTTCAAGACTTTTTTCAAAAAACAGTAAAATAAAATAAAATAACAACAGAGCACCACCTCGTTACATGGAAAGCTTAAAACAATTAGCAGACATGACAAAGACCAACATTACAGAATAATGTCTAAAATACCAACCTTCTGCGCAGGGCACAACTATCAAAGCTCTGTCAATAAAAACCGTGTTAGTTAGATGCTGGGCCACACCAACACTCGATGCTTCACGAAACTTAATATAACATACTTTGGAGGAAAAAGCAAGAGGTGCGTTGCTGCAAGATAAAAGGAAAAAAAAGACAATTAGTCACATTAAATAATTGTATGTATTTATTTTTAACTATTACTCTTTAATAAAAAAACAGGTTTTAGACTTCCTGGAAAAGTTAGCGAAAAGGAAAGACCATAGGAATTTACTAATTTGCCTACTTATTATACTAGTGAAAAAAGCATAGCATAGCACCTCCTCCTTTTTAATGGAAACTTATGGAAGCCAAAATCCCAAATTAACAAGGCTAATTTTCTTTTATAATCCTGCTAAACAACATTGAACAGTACATTCCAAATTACTACTGTAAGTAGCACATTTACTTGACACATTTATCAAGTAAGTAATTTATAATTTATCTTTTTTCCTCCAAATAATCCTTGTTTAGGAAAGTCAAGCAACCAGCTAGGTCATTTTTCAGTGGGTCCTTCAGATATTAGCTCATAATAACTGATACTCCTTCTTAGGTCTCCATGAAAGTGTTTTCATTAATTCTTATTAAGATAAAAGCAGTTATTGAGAGTTCTTTCAAAAATTAGGTCTTAGTTCACTAATGCAACAAAAATAATTTTTATCATCTGCATTATTTTGGCATAGCGTAGTACAGGAGAACACTGGAGGAGGTAGGAGGAATTCACTATTCGGCTAGAAGGAAGAAAACTTGTAATTTGCTTTTCCATTAGAAAATATTATCAACAGAGATGTCAGAAAGCACAACACGTAAACATTGTAATCTTGATCAAAAGCAAAGTTTGCTTGAAAAAATTTATTCCCTCATCAAGGTCTGTAACCTTTATACAAGCAGTTTATTTCTTCATATGAAAGAAGCACGTGTGAAATCTTCAAAGACAGAATGCAATAGATACTGCTGGAACATCAGCAATTTCCACTTGAAAAGACCATCCGTCTTCTAGCAAAGCAGTAACTCATAGAAAACATGCTGCCTAAACTGTTTCATCCTGACCCTCCCTCAACTGGAACAGAAACACTTGTCAACTTTCTGAAAGTACCAGAACCAGTTCAAGTTTAACCCAATCCCTCAAATTCCAAGCAGGTACTCCCAAAATTACTTTATGCAATTAATTAGACTTTAGTATTTAAATACGAGCTCAGAAGTTTTACACACATTATTTCATCATATTAATTGCATAAATGAACCAAGAACTTAGTGTGAGGCAGGCAAACTGGTATGTTTCTGGTTACCAGAAAGGTAACACATAGATAAAATATCTAGAGTTCTGGACAACTTCAGAATGGCATTCAGAAACATGATGGAAAATTCTGTAAAAACAGATACACTGAGGAGGCAAAAATAAACAGGGAGCGGAAGAGACATAAATATGAAAGTCAACCTTATACAACTTAGAAAAACAGTGCAAGATGACCACATTTCTTTTGCCCATTTATTCTCTTTGTAGTGGCCAATGTTTTCACAGTTTCAAGTTTCCACATTCACGAAGGGAATTCCTCTAAGGGTCCAGATCTTCTTGGGGGCATTGGGGTGGGGGGTGGAGGAGACAACAGAAATTAATAACTTATCAAAATAAGATGTTATGGCATAATTGTGCAGCTCACATTTAAATAAGGCTGTGTGTGTTTTATCTCAAAGGCCTGCAGTCACTGCAGGATGTAAAAATGTCCAAGAAAAACTTTGTTCTAGCCTCCACGACCACTCCAGACCATCCAGAACCAAACACTATTATGCAGCAACTCTAATGGAGAGAGTTTTGTGCCTCCCTGCTTTCAGATAACTCATTCTGCAAAAATCCAACCATTGCTCAATAAAGCTTTTCAATATTTAACTGTGCAAAACTCCTCTTACAGCCACATTTGAAGGCTTATCGCTAAAAATGTAATTTTGAAGGCTTCTCTGAGACACAGACTTCAACTGTGTGACAAGCATGACTGGGACTAAGAATCTGATCACAGGCATCACTCGTCTCCTAGTAAGATGAAAACCAACTCTAAGCTGTATGAGTGGTTGGCATACTGGAGTACATACCTAAGGCAAAAGACCCGTCATACTCTGCAAACCTGTTTCAGATTTCAACCATACTGCAAACTGACAGTGAGCTATAAAGACTAGTCTCAGTCTTGTTTTGAGAACTGTGAGAAACAGAAGCCATACTTCATCATCTCACAAAAGTCTATTTAAACAGCCAACAGAAAGGTGCCAAATTAGTACTTTCCTGAGTAATAGATCTAAATTTACAAAATGTAAGTAATTTTAGGCTGTTAAAAGCAACACACAACAAAGAGAAAAACATTTCATGGAATATTCTACAGAGCAGGGAACACAGTATACCCTCTCATGCTCTTTAACATTCGAATGTCAGCATCATCACCCAAGTGTGGTTTCTCGGAGACCTTTTGTGCACATGGGCTGGCAGGAGGACTCCTTCCTACCTCCTTAATGGCCTTTGTGTACTCCCACTTGAGAAAACTCAGTAAGCACTGGAAGTTTTGCAAATGGCAAACTGAGGAGCTCTTGTTAAACAGTGACAGCAATTCTCCACTCCCAGCATGGGAATTCAGATCACTAACGAAATCAGAACCATATACAAGTATTCAAAACTTCTGGAGTTTTTCCTGAAACTTTACAACAAAATATCAGTGTAGCTGACAGCGAAGCCCCACTAAAGCCATCCTCTTCTATACAAGTGGCAAATCCACATGGAGACCTTGGTGTAGTAACAACTCCTAGTTCACGACGTAATTCTCTAACATGGGCTGTTGTCATAATACTGCTTTCTGTTCTTGTTGACTTTCTCATCCCATCTAACCATAATTTTCCAAGTCATTTTCATACACAACTATAACTTTTCTTTACATTATTTAAGTCTTTAGCTTCAGGAATAAACCAGAACTCCTTTGGTAAAGTTAGAAACCTGCAATTCAGTCATCCTGCTTTCCTCAAGATGTAAGTGAAAGGTAAAATACTAGACATAAAAATAAATTAAGAAACCAAACGACACAGAAATCAGATTTTCTGAAAGGATTGTGCAATCATCCGTTACTTTCATTTCTGAGCATCTTTTATATAAAGTTGTTTGGATAAAGAAAAAGCAAATTCTCTAAGGGTCTCTGAACATCCTTCTTCTCAAGGTTAAAGCTCTGTTTATGGAACAGGGAAGAAGGGATGACTAAAAGCCTTGGTAATGAAGTGGAATAAAAAGGGTCTTTAAGCACTGAAAGCCACCTATTTTAAGAGACAAATCTTGTACGGAAAGTGCTAAAAAAGTCTCATGAAGTCTAAATTTCTTGTGTAAATTTTTGACACCACTGACCAGCAAGGTTAAACCAATACAGCAGACAGTTGCAGCATGATGAAATATAAACTCTGTTGGTCTATTTAAGATCTAATAATCAAATACAAATTAAGAGTGAAATGAGTGGATTTAAAAAAAAACCCACAAACCTTTTCCCACCTCCACATAACTTACACTTGTTTACTGATGTCACTCAGAGTCCACAAGTAGATGCTTTCAATTTTCAGATTAGTTTCAATGAAAAGCCTTCCACAGAGCAGAACAAGATATAGTTGTACAATCAAGCCAAATTTGAAATTTTCTTCTAAGAAATTAAGTAAATACAAACAGCCACCAGTAATAAGCATCTCTGACCCACTGAAAGATGATTCATGTTAATGGGTTTTCAATTAAAAGAAATACTGCATTCAGTGCCAATGAATCCTCACTGACAAGTAGTTAAAATCAGGATGATGACCATATGGAAACACTTCTGCTGTGCCAAGTTTCCAATGCCCTCAACACTGAATCTGAAGGTGGACTAATTGCAGTTCACATAGGCCTCTTCAGAACATAACAGTAATAATAAAGTAGCATTTACTGCCATCTGCATAAAGTGTGAGACCTCTACTATGTAAGACAGAAACTTCCCCACAGAGAAACAGTCTTTCAGAAACATAGCAGGTATGAAATCCATGATGTCTGACTAGCAGAGCCTGAAGAAACTGAAGGGCTTTGAGCGATGGAAGAAAAACATGAAGTGACAGCTACCAAACAGCACAGCATGATTTGACTCAACATTCATTTAAACAGTGCTCCCAATTAATTTGAGATATAAAATAAAGGACCCTAACAGAAACCATTATTTTAAAACCACAGCCTTAAGACATTAATTGCTGGGAATACTGAAGAAACATCTTAAAGAGCCTGCATTTTATTTAATGTGTTAAAGAACTGAGGTGCTTCCTCTATTCCTCTTCACATTTTGCAAGTTTACAAGAACTTTAAGTAAACTGCTCTAGCATCAAGATGCTTTCTGTTTAATAGAATCTGTTAAGTAATTATATTTGGCAACTGAGACTTCCTTCTAGCTTTTTAAAGAAATTCTCTGCCGCATCCTATAAAACCATGTAAATAACAGGAAAAATGTAGAAATGGGTAAAAAGCAACTCTTCTCTCTAATAATGCTAGTTCAGACAACCACAGCGTAGCCCTGTACTTTCCTCTACAATCACTGAAGCACAGAACCTACAGGTGCCAGAGACATAATCCTCACTCCCTCGTAAGTGAAAAGTCTCTTTTTTCATTCAAGTCAGTAGTAGGGTGTTGCACAGGGAATTAAGAGTGGAACAGTGCTATCAAAAGAATTTCCTATGGAAATAATCACCTGATCAAATTCACCTCTTCTACAATCCTCTTGGATTGCTCTGACAGAGCGAAGTATCACGGGATTAGGAAAAAAAATCCAAAGCTAATGTGTAAAGCTGCACCTTGCAAGAATGGGAAAAGCATTTCAAAAAGCAATTAAATTATCAAGAGCAATGCTCCAAAATGGTCTATATCCTTGACCAAGTTAATGCACAAATACCAGAATGACTTGTTTGAGACTTGCTGCTCCAGCTGGATGCACATAAGTCTGTGGGACCCAACAGGATTCATCCCAGGGTACTGGAAGGGTTAGCCAATGTCATCGCAGGACCTCTCTCCATTATTTTTCAATGGTCTTGGGACTCTGGAGAGGTCCCAGTTGACTGGAAGCAGGCAAATGTTGTCCCAGTTTTCAAGAAGTGTAAGAAGAAAGACCCTGGTAATTACAGGCCTGTCAGTCTCACTTCAGTGCCTGGTAAAATTATGCAGAGGTTATTCTGGGAGTTACTGAAAAACACTTGAGAGACAATGCAGTCATTGGTCATAGCCAGCATGGGTTCACGAGGGGGAAGTCCCGCTTAACTAACTTAATTTCCTTTTATGATGAGGTCACCCATCTAGCTGACCAAAGGAAACCAGCAGATGCGGGTTTTCTGGATTTTAGCAAAGCTTTTGATACTGTCTGGACAGAATGTCCAGCACAAAGCTAGACAAGTCCATAACACCCTGGGTGAGCAATTCGCTGATGCGTCAGGCTCAAAGAGGTATAGTAAACGGAGCTACATCAGGCTGGTGGCCAGTCACCAGTGGGCTTCCCCAGGGCTCGATTTTGCACACAGTGCTCTTTAATGCTTTTATAAATTATTTGAATGCAAGAATTGAATGGACATTAAGTAAGTTTGCTGATGATACTAAACTAGGAGGAGATGTGGACTCCTTCGAGGCCTTACAGAGAGATCTGGACAGACAGTAAATACCTTAATATGAATACCCTTTCTTTTTTCTACACACTAAATGATGCATACAGAAGAGAATACAACTCCACTCTGCTCTGCAAACTCATGCTTGACCAAGTACAAATATTTCATGTGTAAGCTGAATATTGGCAATACAGAATTACGGAGAAAACAGTTGCAATTCTACACAATGCAACATATAACTTTATTTCATCTCATTGCTTAAGCTATTAAAAAAGTTAGGATAATAATCTTTTATTAGAGCACATATTATTCTTGAAATGTGAATTGTTGGCTTTATTTTCTTAACTATATTTCTGTACAAAGGCTAGTGAATGGGTTCCCAATCACAGTGAAAGCTTTTACTTAACTTAGGTAGCACAAATACTCTCAGATGACTGAAAGCTACTATGTCACCTTTCTCTTATTCTTCAGCATGAAATAAATTTAAAAGAGCGTGTTAATATTTTTAGTTCAGTAGTCAATATCCATGAGACCTGCAGTTCACTAATTCAACTTACTCAATTATGTTTGTCATCTAGAAACTGGACTGAAAAGTAAGTTTCCACTGTTCCATAAAGATAAGAAAATTAATGCTCTAGAATACATCAGAAATTTGGATTTGTTACAGAATTATTTTAAAAGCTAAGACTGAGATGACATGATTTTTTTTGTCTGACGTTGATTCTCATGTAAAAAGCAAATTTCCATTTTAATTGAACTAATAGAATTGATTTTTTAAAAGCTAGGCCTTCAATCTTTAAATACTTAAGGAAAAAACAGTAGCAGAAAATAATTTCAACAAATTTCAGGCATCTATTGTAGCATCTTTTCCTTGGGACACCTTTGCTTCTGGTGCACTTGTGAATGAAACACCATTTTCTGAATTTATCATAATATTATTCAAATATATTTTCAGAGAGTCAATAGAAAGCATGGCTTTTTCTTTGTTTCACAAGAAGGGCATTAGAGTAAATACTCAATTTTTTTCAAAGGTAATAATTTGAAACTCAGGTCAAATGTCCATAACTATTAGGCAACGAAATCCCCATGTCTGAAAGTTATGCATAAAAACTGTAAATAAAACCACGAGTAAAGTAAGTAATCACGATCCCACATCCTATCTCCGAAAACTAAATTAATCATTTATAACTGATGTTTACAGCATTACAAGCTTGACATTTCCAAGTCAAATCCTGCTATGGTACTGGATTTTAATATTTTATGTGTATATACAGACTAGCAAAATTTTATACATAGGCACAAACACTATTTGCATATGAATGTCAAAAAAGTATCTATTTGCTTTTAAATTTGTTATGTAACAGTGAAAAATAAGAGCAACAGCTATAATAAAAAATACATTTCATCAGGAGAAAACTCAAATGTATTAAGAAGCAAGTATGGAAAAAGTCCAAAGTAAACCCCTAGAAAACTGTATAAAAGTCACTATAAATCTATTAAAGAGTGTTTAAAACTCAGTAAGGCTCTTTTAAGCATATCTTTACATGAATGGATGCCTATTACATGTACTTTTGTGCTCGTTTTGGCTGGGGTAGAGTTAATTTTCTTCACATTAGCTAGTATGGGGCTGTTTTGGATTTGTGCTGCAAACAATGTTGGTAACACAGGGATGTCTTCGTTATTGCTGAGCAGGGCTTACACAGAGCCAAGGCCTTTTCTGCCCCCTCATCCCACCCCACCAGCAAGGAGTCTGGAGGTGCACAAGAAGCTGGGGAGGGGGACGGGACGGGATGACAGCCAGGACAGCTGACCCCAACTGACCAAAAGGCTATTCCATACCATAGGATGTCATACTCAGCATATAAAGCTGGGGGGAAGAAGAAGGAAGGGGGGGTACGTTTGCAGTGATGGCGTTTGTCTTCCCAAGTCACTGTTACGCATGATGGAACCCTGCTTTCCTGGGGATGGCTGAACACCTGCCTGCTGATGGGAAGGAGTGAATGAATTCCTTGCTTTGCTTTGCTTGTGCACAGCTTTTGCTTTACCTATTACACTGTCTTTATCTCAACCCACAAGATTCTCTCCCCAGTCACCCCATGAGCGATCAGCTGTGCTATGCCAAGTTGCTGGCTGGGGTTAAACCATAACAGCTTTATATACATATTAAATCACATTTAATTTTTCAGAATGGTCCTCATTCAAACCTACACAGATGTAATATAGTAACGTATAAAAATGGATAAACAGCAACTTTTTTGCTATTTAGTTTTAAAAATCTAAGTTTTATTCATCTGACCATTTTCTTTCTATTAAAATTGAAGTATCTGGATACGAATGAGTCCCTCCCCTTTCTGCTATTCCTATTTAATTTTCGTAAGAAAAAAGAAAATATAAATGGTTTGAAAGCACACATCTCTCATTCACTTCTTAGTAAAACAGATGCGTTAAGAAAAAAATATTTCTTTTCCTCCCCTGTTCTGTTGATCATCATCTGCTTGGAAGAAACAATATTGTTATTTTGCAAATCTCAGTATCTCCCATCTGAGTGAATCCCTCGCATGCAGCTGACATAACGAGAACAGCTAAAAATTTAGAGAAACATGTAATGCCTGTTATTAACGTCCATTTACTGCACACATCAGTGGCATTTCTGAGCACAAGGCTGGGCAGGTTCCGTCGCTCTGTGACCACCTATTCTGGGTTCTGTTCGAGCAGCTCCTTCTCGGAGAACAGAGCCCTTCGAACAAAATAATAATTTAAAAAAAAAAAAAAAAAAAAAAAAAAAGAGTTGGTCCCGCCGGCACGCACAGATCAGGCAGCGCGGCCTAGCAGCAGCGGGGGGGGGGCACGGGGGAAGGAGGGCAGGCCTGGGGCTCTCTCGACCGATACCCCTCCACTCAGGCCAAGCGAGGAGAAAGACGGGACACAGAAAGGGGTCTTTGAGGAAAATGAGGGAAGGAGACCTGCGCCGGGGAAGCGCTCCGGCGCAGCCTGGGAGCACGCTTCTCGCCAGGCCTTTGGCTGCAGCTCAGTGCCGGCAACCCCCGCCGGCGGCCGCAGCCCTGGCCGCCGTCAGGAGCACACAAAACCCGCCGCTCCGGAGATGCCGCGGCTGCTCCCCTCCCCCGCGCCAGGGCCACCATCTTCAGTCCGGGCGAAGCTCCTTCCCCTGCCGCTCCTGCCACACAAAGGGGGTGGCACCACGTGACCCCCTCCCCGTGCGGCGGGCTCCGGTGCCCGCACTCAAGATGGCAGGCAGGGCCTTCTGCCTCCCGCCTCCCCCCTCCCCCCCCCACCCCTCTAGGCCTCTTCCTCCTCCCATGTCTCCACCGCTGCGGAGGCCGGCGCAGGCCCCACTTACTCCGGGGGATAGAGGCGCAGCTCCTCGATATCTCCCAGGAAGCCGAAGAGAGTCCGCATCTGCTCGCTGGTCACTGCCGCGGACAGGTTCGTGACCTGGATGACGGACGTGGGGCCCAGGGGGAAGCCCAGCGGCACCCCGATCCCTCCGCTGCTCATCATGGCGGAGACTGCACGACCGCGCCACTCGCCGCGGGGCCACACGCAGCCGGGGAGGCGGACCTGACGACAGAGAGGAACGCGCGGCGCCGGCCAGAGCGTCGTAGCGCGGGGGCGCTCTAGCGGCGGACTCGACTGCTCCTTGGAGGAGCGTCCGGGCGGGCAGCCCCGCCCAGCCCCGCCGGCAGGCGCTCCCGGGGGACCGGCGGCCGCGCTGTCTGCTGGGCCGCGGCCGGACGGTCCTCGCTTCCCGGGGCCCCCTGGGACGCCTAGAAGGGGGCGCGGGCCCGCCTCTTCCGGCCCGGCCCTCCACTCCCGCGGCCGCCCGCCACCCCGGGCGCGGGCTGGCGGGGGCCCGGGCCGCGGGGAGCAGCAGCCCCGCAGCCCCTGCCGTGGGGGCCGTGGCGGCGGGGCGGCTCCGTCGCGGCTGAGCGCGGCCCGAGCGGCCGGCCGCCCGTTTCCTTCCCCTTCAGCACAGCAAAGCGCCCAGGGTACCCAGCTGTAGCAGGGCAGGGTTAGCCGATGGGGGACGAGCTCCACCGAACCCGCTGCCGGCAAATTAAAGTGTGCCCGCGAGAAATGAAAGGGGAAAAAAATACTCCCATTTAAATGCTCTTTTGGTAGCCAGGTTCAATAAGAGGCAGCCTAATTACCCTGGGGAGTAAACCCTTGAAAAGGCCCAAACTACGTTTAAACAGGGGCTGTAATGGATTAAGTTGTTAATAGTCTTCTTATAACTTGAATGGGAATCTATCGTGATTAAATTGATTTTACCTGGATTTACAGTTCAAGTTCTCTTTAACAATTAAACTGGCTGGAGAAAATGGGACTGAACGCTGTGTGCGTGACCACGATCAAGGATCTAACGGCAGTCTTTCTTAGGTGGTGAAGAACTGTGCACCTTGGCACCGAAAGGTTTAAGATTTCAGAACATGAATATTTTAGACTTTCCGTACCCCAAACCTGAGCTGAGAAGGGACTGAAGTATTTTTGAAGCTATCTGTGCTGAAAAAGATTGCAAATTTGTGATACTTCCCTGAGCAAGTAGGTCAGTTGTTAAGGAATCTCCATAGACAAGTCTGGGTAGTGCTTCCTTTATTGATGCTTATTATGTTACAGGATTTTAAGTAATTCCTAGCAATTGTCAGAGACTTATGTAAAAATGACTGTGCATATGTTTCAGGTAGTACTTATTTCAGAATGATAATCGGTGCACTCATATTCTTTTTCTAAATTGAATCCATATTCCGAAAGTACAAGATTTAAGATCAAAGTTAAATCCTTTCTTTCAGCTACCCTGGTAGCTTTTAATTAGCCTAAGTTTAGAGAAGTTTAACTGGAGAATTCTAGATCTTTTCTTATATATTGTGCAAAATTAAACTCTGGTATGATTACTCTGTCTATAAGAACATTATGTAAAGATTTCCAGTGTTTTGACTAGTACATCTCATCCAAAGATGGTTAGCAGAGGTGTAGAAACTATTGCTTTGAACATTCTTCTCCTTTCTCCTTGCATCTCTCAGTAGAAGTTACCAGAAAAATGAGCTCTAAAATTTGCAAATAGAAAAGTTCTGTGATGTCAGAACTGACTGGGATACCCTCCTTCAGTTAAAGCCTTTCCCAGTATGTATGAAATTCTGAGCTAATGATCTCCTTCCTAAAAACAAAACAGATGCAAAATACTGTTTAAATTTTGTACTCATCAGTCCCTGCCACAGGACAAAATGAGCTTGGAAAATAATACAAAGAAATAAATTCATTTGGATTTCAGAAGAATAAGAAAAAAAACCCACAAAACCCACAAAACTCAGTGCTGCAAGCCTTGGTCCACACAGGCTGCCATTAAAATGCCAGGAGCGAACAATGACTATTTTAGCCAAACTGTTCAAAATTTAAAATATTTAAGAGCCAATCCCTCTCCTATAATAAAAAACAGAGCTATTGAGAGGAAAAAAACAGTTAAATAAAATGGGTAAAGATGCAGAAGGGGAATCCAGGTACAAGCAGTGCCCGAACATCATCTTCTCTCATCTTCTCTCTAATCAATGGTTAACAGACCTGCATTAAAGTCTTCGCAGGGCTTACTGTAGGCCAAGAGAAAACTTGAGCTGTGATCTGAGTGGATTAATACAGGTAGGAGCTTCTTTTTCAGTTGTTCTCACCTTAGTAACTCTATTTGTGCACTTAGATTCAGTAAATAAATTCTTTCATTCTACCTTCACTTTGATTGTATGTGCAATGATGTCAGGCTAACTAGCAAAGACCAAGGCATTCCATGCCTGCAGTGCAGAAATCCTTCAACTTCTCCCAGCTGGGGATCCCTGACAATCCACACAATAGATTTTGACTGGCCTCCAGTCCTGGAACTCTTAACTGTGATTTCAGAAAGCCCTTTGCAGTTGCAGAGGTTGCGAGAGTTGGCGGGGTGCTGGGGAGAACAGCTTTGCAGTCATTGCATTGAATTCTCAAAAATATACCTGAACACCTTTCTGGAAGAGGAAAGTTATTACTTAAAAATTCCTATTCTTAATATGCAAAAACAGGTGCAAATTGTGCTTTGAAGAGAACTGATTTATGAGCAACCATCGTGTAGTCAAAATTATTTCCATTTCCTTTGAAGCAGCTCCAAAAATTAGATTGAGTGGGACTTTGCAATTCATAGGGGTCCCCTGGTGAGCACAGTTTTCAGACACTGCGAAGGCAAATGATCCATGCATCAACAATGTGCATGTTCATGAGGGCAAATAAGCAATCCTTTCGTAAAACAAAAAGGGGGGGGGGGGGGCAGTTGTAGAGGTACAGGGCAAATCTCAGAATATGGAGCACTTGCTTGCCCTTACAACAACATACCCTGTCTGGTTCATTGATCAGCTGCATTTTTCCTGTGTATAGAAAATAATCTTCCCCTAAAACTGCATCGTGATCTCTGTAAGGGTAATGTATTACTGTTCTTTTTAGATTCTGGAAAACAACAGCAATACATTACCCTTACAGAGATCATGAAACTTAAATTCCATGTTACCCACATCTAAAATGGTAAAGTCTTTAAACAAAAGACACTATTAATCTTTTGTCTAAGATTGTATCTCCTGATCTCTTCACAAGGTTTAAAAAGCATTTACTGCGAAATATTAATTGCAAGTGCCAGTAGCAAAATATTGGCAATTCAGAGGGAGGTTACAGTAAAACCTATTTTAGATGATCAGGAGAAAAGTCTTTTTTCCTTACAAGAAGTCACCTTTAGCCTAGACAGGGAGTGGTCTGTTAGAGGTGGACATCAATGTGGTACTTGCTGCGCTTGCAGGGGTCAGGAATGGAAATCAAGTGACGTAAGATAGAAGGAGCATCTGGAAAACTACAGGCCAGTCCGTCTCGCCTTGATCCCTGGGACAGTGACAGAGCAAATCCTCCTGGAAGCCATTTTCTAACATCTTACAGGCAAGAAGATGACTGGGAGCTGTGAGCACGGATTTATGAAGAGAAAATGATGCCTGACCAGCTGATAGATTTCTACAGTGAAATGACTGGCTCCACAAACGACGGGGAGAGCAGCTAACAGAGTTTACCTTGACTTCAGCAAGGCTTTCGTCACTGCGTCCTACAACATCCTCATAGACAAACCAAGTACAGATTAGATGGGTGAACAGTCACGTGCATTGGAAGCTGGTTGAACTGCACTGCTCAAAGGGTTGAGATCAGTGGCACAAAATCCAGCTGGAAATGAGTCAAGTGATGTACCCCAGGGTCAATATTGGGTCCAGTACCATTATCTCGTTATGTTGTCATTAATGACTTGGACAGTGGGACATATGCAACCTCGGCAGGTTTGCAGAGGGTACGTACTGCCATTCAGAGAGACCTCAAAAGACTGGAGAAATGGGCTGACAGGCATCTCATGTTGTGGAGCAAAGGGAAATACAAAATCCTGCACCTGGCCAGGAATAAC
Organism: Gorsachius goisagi; assembly: GCA_018403395.1. Classification (NCBI taxonomy): domain Eukaryota; kingdom Metazoa; phylum Chordata; class Aves; order Pelecaniformes; family Ardeidae; genus Gorsachius; species Gorsachius goisagi. The sequence continues at coordinate 101,894 of BOSO01005405.1, forward strand.
CTCACGCACCAGTACCAGTACTGGAGGCCAACTGGCTGGGAAGCTGTCTGGCAGAAAAGGACCTGGGAATCCTGCTTAATGAGTTTAAGCATGAGCAAGCAATGCACCCTTGTGGCAAAGGCAGCCAACAGCCCTCTGGGCTGCATTAACAAGAACATCACCAGCAGGTTGAGGAAGGTGATTCTTGCCCTCTACTCAGCACTGGTCAGGCCACATCCGGAATGCTGTGTCCAGTGCTGGGCTCCCCAGCTCAGAAGGCTTCTTATCAATGTGAATAAATACCTGATGGAACAGTATAAACAAGACAGCCAGAACCACCGCCATGGCATGCAGTGACAGGACAAGAGGCAATGGGCACAAATTGCAGTACAGGAAATTTCATTTAATCATAAGAAAAAATGCTTTGTTTTACTGTGAGGGTGGTTGACTGCTGGAACTGGTTGCCCAGAGAAGTTGTGCAGTCTCTGTTCTTGGAAATACTCAAAACCTGGCCTAAGTAACCTGCTCTGGTTGACCTTGTTTTGAGGAGAGTGGGGTTGGACTGGGTGGCCTCCAGTGGGCCCTTGCAGCCTCAGGATCTCCATGATTCTGTGAGAATTAAAGGTGCTTTCCTGAATGGAGTTCACTTATTCAATCATTCTTAATTGATAAGAAGCTTGGAGTAATACATTTTGCTAACTTTCCATAATGATGGAGATATTGTTTAGTAATCTCAGGAAGTCTTTGAATATCCATTTAAAGTGTTATATTACTGCTACCTTGCTTGGAATGCCTGTAGTCAATGCAGGCCTACAGTTGGTGGAATGGTTCATTCTTTGATTATTTTTTATGGATATTACAAGATCTCTGAACTTTGATGTATCTTCTTCAAGGAGAGAGAATCTAACAGAGTTTAATTCTGTCATTGTCAAAACTGTTGATCAGAGAGAACCAGCAACGCTTTGCTCAATTACAACTATCTTGAACAGGATTTGATGGACCGTGATCAACAAGTGAGATAGCACTACTAATTAAAATAGGAGAACAGGCACGAATAATTTATTTGTTTTTCTGTTCTCCTATAGTAGAAAGGAACAATGCTTGACTTCTACCAGCATGCAATTAAGAACAAACAGCATTTCTGCAAGGAAAACTGACTCCCCAGTCCAAGAAAGATGAGGAACTCCTAGAGAGAGTCCAGAGGAGGGCAACAAAGATGATGAGGGGACTGGAGCATCTCCCCTGTGAGGA